>JAODAL010009206.1:0-112426 GCA_025379985.1 Phyllomedusa bahiana
AAAACCCCATTCAGAAAGGGGAGGGAAAGAAGAAAAAAAAAAAAAAAAAGGGAAAGGAGAGAAAGGGGAAAAAAAAAAAAAAAAAAAAAGGGAAAGAAGGGGGAACAGCCCAAATTACCACATCAATAATTTAAAATGAGATCTGTTTTTAATAGAGAACCGAGGGGTTGGCAGTGTTCAACATAAGAATCCAATAGCCTTCCCTATTTAGTAATGACCTTTTAGGTTGTAGTCTATCCTGAAAATATAGGTTTTCATGTCACTTTTGAAAAATGGAGGACAGACTGATGTGTTATGAGTGTTATGAGTTCCAGAGTATGGAGGATGCACAGGGGAAATCTTGGAGACAGTTGGGAGTGGCGGCAAGAGCTTGGATGTGTGGTTTGAAGAACATGGCATAGTCAAAGTTAAATTGAATGAGGAAAGACGATGAGCTCTGATGTTCCCATGCAGAATTTTAGAAAGTGGGTGGAGAAGTAGAAGGATACTATACTTAAATGCGAGGTCATATATGAGAATGTCACATAGCCTCCCTGCAGGTGGGTCGCTCCAGAGCAAAGACTAGGGTGCACCTGTTTTGTATCCTTAACCACCACAAAGAGTTTTGGAATCTTGCAGGTTACCCCAAGATCACTACTTAGTCAGTATCCCACAGCAACAACTAATGTCCAGGTATATGGTACAGGAGGAGCAGGCAATACGTGTTGGTTAGTCAAGCAGAGGGTTAGAGCAAATGGAGTTCAGTCATGTTAAGGCGCATGCAAAGATCAGGGCAGTGGCAGGTAAGGAGAATAGTCTGGTGGACAGGCGGGTCAAAACCAATACCATTGCTGTTCCATTAGGAACCTAAAGTGCAAGCAATGAGAATTTTATGTTTGTCCCTTCAAATATGTGCTGGTGTGCTGCAATAATTGGAGGATAGAACTAGCGGATTGGGATGCCCGCTATAGCTGGAAGGAACTGAAAGTAACTTTGTGAACAGTGAGTTGGATACCAAGGTGTCCACAGACACGAGCTGGGAGCTGGTTTGTGACAGAGGAGCTGGTTAAATCCAGCCTACAGTAAAGTAATGCAAATTGGAATAAGTCTGATGTGACCCCTCTACATGACATACTCGCCAAGGGTGGAGAAAGTAGAAACTTGGGTTCCCAATGTAGGAAATGAGGTTTGAAGAAAAAACAGGTTTTATGGCAGAGGTAAGAGGTGAACAGTTTTTCAACATAATTTCCTTTTCTCCGCCTTCCTGCAATGTTTAAATTTGACTGCATATCCCTTACCTGAGCACTGCATATCCCTTACCTGAGCACTGCATATCACTTACCTGAGCACTGCATATCCCTTACTTGAGCACTGCATATCCCTTACTTGAGCACTGCATATCCCTTACCTGAGCACTGCATGTCCCTTCTGGCTAAAGGTTTAAACTTTAAAAAAAGCACTTTGATTTTAGTTGTTGATTTATATAAATCAATTTGGAAGAGGAATCTGAATAAATATTTTGCTGCAAGAGGTCAAAGTAATAAACATTTCACTCTCGCATTGAAATCAGATGGTGCAGTTTTTGGACATTGGCCCAATGGGGATCAGTCTCAGTTCTAATTTGTCTTTTACAGAAAGAGAAAGTTTACTTAGCCTGTGTGGTTTACTCTCCCATTAATATATTGTGCACGGACAAACACTGGTTGCTGCTGCCATTACTGACCATCCATGATAGCGGAGGATTACCTACTCTCCTGAGTGTCTATGGTATTCTAGATAGAGGCTAGGAGAGTAGGCACAAATGTTTTTTTTTTGCCTAGTATCTTTTCATCCATGTATAAATATAACTCTTATCTTCCTCTTGAGTCTCAGTCTGTGTTATAACATTTCACGGTTGTACTGCCTTCTTAGCTGACAGCTTTCTGCATTTCCTACTTTTCCAAAGACTGCACATAATGTTCTCTGGTAAATATGAATTCTGGGAATTATAGCCCTTACAACAGGAGCTTTATCATAGGCAGTTATAGGTATATACTTAAAGGGGTTGCTTCACTGTAAAGATTAGCTTTCAACATGTAGGGACCACTAAATGAAGACGTTTTCCAAATATATTGCTTTGTTATTTATTTATTTTTTTGTTGTTGAGGAGCTGCAAATGATTTTATCACCTTCTGAGGGCTTTCAGGTTTCTCTAGTGACTGACCTGTTTGCTTGTTCTCCCCTGCTGTTTGTCTTATCTGATAGCAGGGAGCGATGTCATCACACACAGGTCACAGCACAGAGCTGCTGGTAGAGTGAGAGCTTGTGTGTTATTTGATCTTTCAGACAAAATATACTAATTACCACTGTTTACTTTAGCTCTGAAGATTCTCTGGACCTGTCAGCAGGAGATTGTTTATCTAATCTAGACTAATTAGCAGAAGCCTGAATACACTGAGCTCATATGCTAATTACTAACAGTTTGACCAGGAAGTGACAGGATGCATGAATTAAAGAATGCTACTGACTTTATAAAACAACAAGATGAGACAACCCCTTTAAGGGGTTGTCCATTTAAAAAAAAAAATTTAAGGTACTGCTGATAAAATTAAAAAAGTACCTTATTTTGTGGGCTCTCTCTCCACCAGTGGCAGTCAGTTAACTTCCGGTAGCGGCAGTCGGTACATCACTGCTGCAGCCACTGTTTGCCTGGTCAGGGGCCACTGCTTGACATCACTGTCTGGAAATTAACAGCTCCAAACAGTGATGCCTGATATGTCTGTTTTTATAAATGATTGTGTTCCCCTATGAAATAACAATTTTGAAGCAAGTTTTCTTAGGGCGCGTCCCCACGGCACAGGACAAATACCGGTCGGTTTATCCGACTGGTGTTTGAATTCTTTTCGGACCATACACACGACCGCAAGGGGGCAGCTTTTCTCAGGGATTAGCTGAGAAAAGCCCTCCCCCTTTGCATAGACATGCTCATATTCTGTCTGAAAACTGGGCAGAATAATGAACATGTTCTATGTTTTTCGGATCGCCGGTGGTCTAAAAAACCACCAGGCGGAAAACCCGTGCAGTGGGGACCGCTGCACGGGTTTCCCATAGCGATCCATGTAACAGTTTGTCAGACGGTTTTAAAAACCGAAAACCATCTGTAAAACCGGCTGAAAACATGTGCCGTGGGGACAAGGCCTTAGTGTTACTACACACAACAGATTTTAACGAATAATGAATGAGAGTAGGTTTGCATGAGAATTTATATGTGGAATGCGACGTGGATTTCGTGTTGAATTCCACATTAAAATTATTGTGAAAAACGACTCCCATTCATTTGAACGGTTAGTCCGTGCTGTAGCTCACGCTGTGAAAATCTGCAGTGTGGAATAAAAGAAAAATTGACATGTCCATTCTTTGAAGTGGATACTCCTAGGATTCCACTTCTGCAGACATGAAGCACATTAGCTCTGTTGATATGGCGCTAACCCTTATCCAAATCAGAAAATCACCTCTGCAAAAATAACATCCTCGGAAGAAATCCAATAGAAAAAACCTAGCCTGTGAACATAGCTTTAGACCTCTGTGTTGTGTGATTCCTGTTATAAAAGCGCTCCCTTGAGATCATTGTTTTAACTAAATCAGTTAAACTGCAAGTAATATTGCTCACCTTAGACTGTCCTGCAACTCGAGGCACAACTATTAGCAGGTTTTTTTTAATATTGGGAGTATTAGTCATCACACATAAGATGCACCTCCAAGGAAATTAAAAACAAACAAATAAGGTCAAAAAACGAGACCTTAGGGTATGTTTTCATATTTGCAGGGCGTACTTCAGTGCCAGGGAATATGAAACTAAATAGGAGGCAGGGACTTGCTCTGTTGAAAGTACGCGCTGGCCAGTGCGTACTTTCAACAGTATGCGCACACCTGTGCGCGCCTCATAACTCCGTGTGAACATACCCTTAGCTGGAGCTCATCTCCCATATGAAAGAAAGATTAAAAATAATATTAACGAGTCTATTTATTAAAAAAATAAAAACCTCATTTATAAAAACTGTCTCGCAGTAAGACTGTGTGTTGCCCATAGCAATCAGAGGTCAGCTTTGATGCCATATAGTGCTCTGAAAAAATAAAAACTGAGCTCTGATTGGTTGTTACAGGCAACAAAGACAGTCTTACTGCTATACAGTTTTCATAAATAAGGCCCATTGTGTATCGCACTGTTAAAACAACAGTGCTTCATCAGGCTTCTAGAAATTTATTACTAGATTGTCAACCAGGCATTATCAGTTGGGGGGGTGTCTCTGCACAGAACATTGTCCAATCAATGCTGACACAGTTAGTGTGTGCTGGAACATACCCCTTTGACAAATGGAATGCTAACACCCTGCTGACTGATTCAGTAATACATTTATGGGAGGAATAAAGGTGCAATCACCCCGCAAAGGACAAAATCTGCTCGGTTTGACCTCAGCAGAACATATTTTGATACAAAATTCAGTAGTTTTTTTATCAGTTTTTGCTTTTTGAAAGGTTATTGTCACTGTTTTTGTCCAGGTTTTTGAGCAGTTTTTGGACATTTTTTTTTCAAGAAGAAGGTGTACTGGTTGCAAAAAAATTAAAACCAACCAAAAATTGACTAAAAACTGCAAAAAAAATGCACACAAAACCGTTCACTCACTTTCTGCTTGGTTCCCATTGACTTCAATGTTAATTTTCTGTCTGGAAACCGAGCAGAAGAATGAACACGTTCTAAGTTCTGTGGACCGCTGGCGGTGTGAAAAAACGTCCGGCAGAAAATCTGTTCAGTGTGGACTGCTGAAGGGATTTTCTTTTAAAGTCTTTGCTTCTCGGTTTTCAGACAGTTTCTAAATCCGCAAACCGTCTGCAAAACCGACCAATAAACCAAGCAGTGTAGTCGGGTCCTAACAGAGGAACAGCCCAACAGTTATAAGAGAAGATGCTCCAGAATTGTTATGGAGATGTCACAGGTTGTCTTTAACGGTGACATGTATGAATTCTGGCGCTGACAGGCCAGTTCTAAATCGCTTTAAGGTAGTGTAGACTGCACCAGTATGTTTGAACCTGTTCTTCTGCAGGTCATACATACAGGCTCAGTCTAGTGCCAATACGATAACTCAGGCTCAGGCACCACCTTTACCTTGGTCTGGCTTTCTAACTGTTCTGCGTCACAGTTTTGGCGTCAAAGAATCATAAATGTGTCTGCTTCCGTTAATGTGGTGTGACACGTCCCCAGAACACCCTAAATCTTTGGTGCATTAAAAAATGTCTTTGGTGCGGTACCGAGGCACTTACCGCACCAAAGTCTGGAGTACGCCTGTTCATACATCTATAGAACTGGTCTACTACAGCTTTTGAGGCCAGAATTCTGGCGCAGCCCCATTCATACATGTTGCCCTAATTTTTTAGTGATGTGTCTCACCTTACACAGATGAGATCTATTTATAAACTGTAAAATAGTGCTCAAGGATGGACATACACTTTAAATATGGTGATAGAGTAACTGTTTGGTCTTCATTTCTTCTGTTGCTATGTAAATGTTATGTCTTTTGCAATGTTTTGTGACATATTGGCTTATACAATTGCCATCGTGAGCATAACATCTGCTTCTGTTTTCTTATATTACCTCTTCTCAGAAGCGGATCTTTTTTTTTTTTTATAAGCCTACAGGATTTAAATGCAAAGAGGAAACAACAAATAAAGAAATAAAACCTCTACAAAAATGCTCACTAATCATTATTGCCGAACTCCCCCTAATAGTTGTTACCAGCTCCTAATGAGAAGATTAGCTGGTCTCTCCAAGAGGATTGATTCATTCGACAGAATTCTTGCAGATATTGATTGTATAAGTTGAGCATTATAGAAAGTGTTCAGCAAAATCTAATACGATATATTGCATAATTATGACTAACAGTTGTGAGCCTTGAAATATGTGGAGGATTATTATGATGAATTAGACTGATTTAATGTTAATGCCCTTCATAAAAGAACCAGCGAAGGTCAGCTTTGAAGGAAATACATAACTATTCTGCTTTGATTACTAATTATAAATATTTATATTTATTAATTATATTTTTATTTTTAGTAATATATTTGCGAAATTTAATTTGCACAAAAATAATTTGAAGGCAGTCATTTCTAAGACCCTTGGTTCATCCTATAGTGCCAAGTGCAGGTACAAGAAAATAAGGGAAGGCCCCCCAAAACTCACTTTTTTAGCAATGTCTGAGCTAGATGAGGGCACCATCCCCGTACCAGGGCCAAACTCAAGGCAAAAAAGGCAAAAATACCTTTGAACGGTGCTCCAAAAGGAACTAAAAAGGTGCCGAGGCAAAATTTACCAGATCTTGCCACAAAACCACAATTCCTGCCCCCAAAAAAGGATCCAATAACCATTCAAGCCCGGGGAACCCCTCACCCTAACACCCAATAGCAGTAAAAAACCCAAAAAAAGGGCCCAACACCTCAGCCTATTTTTCAGCACCCACTGTCTGAGCCTCACATGACCGGCGACATCAGAACTCCCGAGAGCTAATACACCACCCTCCCCTCAGCCTCTCGCTGAGAGTTTTGGTTCTCCCTAAACAGTTCTTCCTTCCTGAATTGCTTTTTAAGTTCAGCTACAAAAAAAAAAGTTACTCAAGTCCTGCCCCCTAAACATTGCTGCCCTTGGCACCCATACTTGGATAGACAGAGTAAAATATGACCCACCTGTTACTCTCTGATTAGCATGAACATCTCACACTGAAGCACTCAAACTTATGTGCATAGCCATTATGGAGAGTGTTTTTGCCCTAAAAAATGCCCCCGGGGGTTATTTAGAAAGCGAAAAGCAGGAAGCCCTGTAAATACATTCCTGCTTGAAAATTTCACAACTTCATTATGGCAATACATATATCCCAGTTATGGGTAAATTTGGGTTTAAAAAATTATAAGGTTATGACTACCACTATAGTAAATTTGTTGTACCGTGTTAGCCATAAAAGTAGTAGAAGATGAAAAAATAGGCGATCCCTTTTTGAGGGTGACTTCAAGGACTAGTCCCTTCTTCAGACTGATTTATACAGAAATTGAAAAATCACAGATTTTTTATCAAAAAAGACATGGACCTTTCAAAGGATTTTAGAATTTTAAAAAAAAAAAATGCAATAAAAGAGAGAAGTTTTTTAACAACAGGTCAAGAAATCAACTACTGGAAATTTGTGAGGCATGAAGAGGGGGGTCGAAAATTCCTTTCTTATCTCGTACCACAGATGTATTGTAAACCATCACAGTTCACACTAGTTTGACAAAAAGTGGCATGAATATTTTAGCCCATTTTGCAAGTCTGAAATTTTTGCTTAATTAAATTCCCTTTCCCTTTTCTCCCTCTGCGTTTTAAAAGTGCCCCTTAAAAAACCATGATCTTCGGATTTTCAATACGGGGCCCTTTTGGGAAAAGAGTTGTCCCACTGGAAGATCATTTCTGTTTTTTAAATAGGGAATCTGTGTGAGTTCTTTCGGGCTGAGTCCCTGCCTGTTTCCCCCACAAAAGGCTTTGTGGCGGGCATTGCGCACACTGATCAGTACACCCATTGCAAAACCTGCAGGAAAAGTCCCCCTAATTCTGTGCACCTGCTGAGACTGGGGGAAGGACCCCGTCAACGTGGGGATTGCCTGCGGGGACTTCACCTTTTCGCAGGCAGGGTGAGGTGCCTTTTCAGTTGGGGCCTCAGGCACTCCGGAAAAATAAAGCCCAGGTTTGGTGGTTGCCAAAAGGGAAAAGGGAAGGGGGGAAAAGGGAAATATGTTTTGGTCTATTGTCCCTTTTTAAACGGGTTTTGAAGTTCCTTGGCAAACTTTTTTTAAGATCTCCAGTGTGGGTTGTAGGTTTACAATTTTGGGCACTGTTCTTCCTTCTGGGTCTTTTTGTATGTGAGCAGACTGTCTTGTTGATGGGGGCCCGCTTTGCTGATTTGTTTGTCCTCACTTTGGCCTTTTTCCCAATTGGAGAAATTTTGTCCTCGACCCAGGTTTGTACCTTTTAACCCTGGCTGTATATAATGGATTGCTTGTGTGTTTGGGGGGTGGAAGCGGCATTCCTGGGGTAGGCCGTTCTGTCTGTGGGTTTGTGACAGTGTCCAACCCCCCCTTTTTCTCCAAACTTGACTGATCCCACAGAGGCCTTATGAAACAACTAAAAAATATGTCAAGAAATTTCCAAACTCAGGGTCCAGGGCGGGTAGAGGGGCTCATCCCAGCGGATCCGGGCCGGCTGCTTAACATGCTCCCCGTCCCAAAGAAGGAAACCCTTGGGAGGCCTACTTTTTTGGGTATTGGGACTTGACAGGAAATCTAGGTTGGGTGGAAATCTCTAAAACCCCTGGTCAAGATACCCTATTAATCCAGGACACCACGGTCTTCTTAACAAACTCAATGCCTGGGTCACCCCCTGAGGGAAAACATTTTGGCAACCTGGATGTAAAAATCCTTATATACAAACATACCCCACAAGGATGGAGTTCAGCTGTCAACAATTGGAGAAACTAACCCCCCAAAAAACCCAAGCTAGTTCCCTTCGAAAAAAATTTGGAGGGCTTTTGGAAAAACTTTTGGGGAGAGGGGGGGCCCCGGCCCCCTTTATCAACTGGAAGGGGGCCCCTCCCACCCCTGGACCTGATTGGAAATTTCTTGGGTCCCCCGGGTAAATTCTTTAATGTTCAAAAATTTAAAAATCCCCCGTTTTGGACAATTCCCCCTTTTGGAAAAAATGGGCGGTTTTGGCCCCCCTGTCACAAACCACAGACAGAAGGCCTACCCGAATGACGCTTCCCCCCCAACAACAAAACAATCCATTTTAAAAACAGCCGGTAAAAGGTAAATTTTTTCCCCCCGGTACAAAATCCTGGATCTGAGGACAAAATTTCCAATTTGGATTCGGCCAAAAGTGCGGCAATCAAAAGAAAGCGGCCGCCATCAACAGAGACAGTTGCCACATACAAAGAACCCAAAGGAAAAACGAGTGCCACTAGTTTAACCTAAAACACAGCTGGAGATCCTTGAAGTTTGCCAAGGAACTTCAAAACCCGTAACATAGGAAATGACTCAAAGAAATTCCAGTCCCCCCCCTTTTTTCTTTCGGCAACCACCCAAACGCGGGTATTATTGTCCCAGTGCCCCCGAAGGCCCCCAACTGAAAAATGGCACCCCTCTGCCTGCAAACAGGTGCAAGCCGCAGGCAAACCAATGCTGACGTGTACCCCGCCCCCGTCCAGCAGGGCACAGAATTGGGGGGGCATTTTCCTGCAGGTCTGCATGGGTGTATCTGTTTTTGTGTGCGAAAGCCCGCCACAGGCCTTTAAAGTGGGGGAAAAAAGGGCAGAGACTAGCCCGCGCATAATCCAAAAGTTCACTAAATAACAGAGAACTATCTTCCCGTGGACAACTCTTTCCCGGGAGGGACCCTGATTTAAGATCGAAGATCATGGTTTTAATGGGGCACTTTTAAGACGCAGGGAGAGAAGGATGGGAAAAATTAAATTAATGCAAAAATTTAGACCCTGCAAAAAGGGGTAAAAAATTCCAAAGGCCCCGCCTTTTTTCAAAATATTTTGGACTTTCTATGGTCACAAAATTTCATCTGAAAGGCTACGAGGGTAAGACCCCCAGAATTCATAAACCCCTTTATGTCGCCTCAAAAAATTTTTCCCCCGATTGTTGATTCTTGAAACCCGTTTTAAATTAATTTCTGCTTATTTTGCATTTTTTTTATTTTTAAGGGTTTTAAAAGAATTTCCCTTTGAAGGTCCATGTTTGGGTATTTAAAAAAGTCTGTGAATTTTTTTTAAATTTCCCTTTTATTTTAAACTTTATGTCTGAAGAAGGGAGTTTGTTTCCCCCTCGAAAGGGTTTACCACCCCAAAAAAAACTCGTTAAGGCCCCGAAAAAGGTCTCCCCTGTTTTCCCTTTACTCTTCTACTAAACCATTTAGGGGGATTTTGGGTTTGGGAATTGTGAAAGGTTTAAACTATGGCGAAAACGAAGGGGGATTGGTTTTAATTTGGGAATTTAAAAGGGAAGGTAAAATTTTAGGGGTATATTTGGTGCCCCCCAAAAAACCCTTTTTTGGGGGGGGGGGCGAACCTTTTAATGCCCAAAAAACTGGGGTGCCTAGGGCGCAAACATTTAAACTTCGGTACATGACTTTCCATTTTACCCCACATGACTTTTTGAAAAAACCTGCCTCTGTTTCTCTTTCTTTCTCCCCGAAAAGAAGCCCACAGACCTGTCTCCTTCCTGGGTGCCTGGTGTAGCTTCCTGGCATAGCTTAGCTTATAAATAAATAGCAATTCCCTCTTGTCTATAGCAGGGCCAACTGCATGGGGCATCTACCGTATGGAGGTCGTGTTCCCTAAAGATTTAAATTTCTCACCCCCTTGGGATAAGCTTAAAAACATCTGTGCCCAAATTTAAAAAAAGGGATTTCCAAAAAAAATTTAAAAAAATTTTGTCCAAAAATGGGAAAATTTCCCAAAAAACCTCCAATGAAGGGTCTTCTTGATGTTTTCCAAATAATGGAAAACACAATGATGGGCCAAAAAAGGTGCCGGAAAGAGGATGATCAGCATCAGTCTAGTATGGGGTCAAACCTTTATCAAATAAACCCCGGGACGCGATTTTTCCAAAAAGGAAAAAAAGTTTCCCCTTTAAAAAATTTCACTGGAAAAAAAAAAAACGGTGGAGCTGATAGGGACTTTTACAACAAGCTCCGCATTACAGGTAATTTTCTGATATGTAGTTACAGGTTTTGAGTAGGGGTTTCCACATTTTCCCCTTTATCCAAATTCGATTATTTTAAAGGAGTAAAAGACCTACACTTTTTTGCACAAACAAATTTTCCATCAAGATTCATTGTCTGAACCTTTTCCTAATACACAGGAATGTGAGGCCTTACAAACTTTGGAAAGTCTAAAAAAGGAACAGACTGGGGAGAATTTGGGTAAGTTTCCTTCTTTTCTTCTTCCAACATCAAAGAAATGTCCCCCCTTGACAATATACCCCAATATCAACTTATTTGTTGAATTAGTAGTAAAAGAGTTTAGAAAAATTGAACCATTATTTTCAAATGACAATTGCACAAAGGCTGAAAGAATGGCTTTACGGGAATTACAACAAAGGAAAGATGTGGCCATTATACCTGCTTATAAAGGGGGTAATGTGGTGTTATGAACAACTAAGTTGTATGAAAAAGAAGCATTTAGACAACTAAGGGACAAATCACATCATAAGAAAACTTATCTTTAATCCCATAGTTCCAACTTTGTATCTACTACCCAAGATTCACAAAAATGAAAAAATTCCAATATTGGTCGGGTAAGAATAATTAATGTGAGCCTATTTTTAAATTGACTGATTATATATTACATTCATTTGTGGAAACGTTACCATCTTATGTTAAAGATTCATCATATATCCTTAAAAAAATGGAGGGAATCCAGCTGGAGTCTAATATGTTGATTGAGACATGTAACATAGAATCACTTTATACATCTATCAAACATGATGATGGACTAGAAGCAAGTTTTTTTCTATTGACATCTGATTTCGATTTTTTTTATTTTATTCTGACAAGTATAGAGTTAATTTTGACTCATAGGGCGACATGTACGAACGCGACTGCGCCGATTTTCTGGTGTACTTTGAGCCAAAAAGAATGTATGAACATGCGTACTCCAAATTTTGGTGTGATAAGTGCCTCTGTAATGTGTCAAAGACACTTTTTAGTGCGCCAAAGATTAAGGGCGTTCTGGCGCGTCACAGCACATTCATAGAAGTAGACACATTTATGATTCTTCGATGCCAAACCTACGCACATTACAGTATACATCAGGACCAGGTTAAAGTGTCTTCTGTACCCAGTTGTCGTAGTTGGCATACAAGTACACCTTGTAGTGTATGAACGTAATAAAACATATTCATACATTCTGGCGCTTTCTACACTACCTTAAAGCTATTTAGAACCGACCTATCTGCGCCAGGATTTATACATATCGCCAATAATTTTTTCATTTTTCAGGAATCTTTTTATCTACAATCACAAGGGACTGCTATGGGCGCATGTTGCGCACCCACGTACGCAAATATATTTTAGGCTGGTGGAAAAGAAAGATCTTTTTGACTGGTCTATTACCTCTGTGGAAAAAAGGACACTCTTGGAGTACATAAATCAATGATGTGATAATGATATGGCATTGGCAGACAGGAACGTTGAACAATTATTTCCTTCTTTAAATAGAATTATGTGAAGTATAACATAACTTCAAATACGGAAGAACAAAAATAGATTTATTTGGATATCACATATCAGGTGGATGAATGTGATCTGGTCCATTTGGACCTTGTCACAGTTCATGCCGCGGTCCCTGCCATGGACCGTTGGCATGTCCGTACCTGTCAAGTCCTCCTGACTGCGCTCCTGTTTGTGGTCACAACAGCGAGGGTCATGTTTTATGTTATTTTTATAAATTGGTACTAAATTTCTTTCTATTTCCTTCCGTTTTTGAGTCAACTGACATGAGATTCCTTTTCTAGGTAGATGAAATAAATTTGAGTTTCTTGGTCTGCATGTTTTTTTAGAGCCAAAAAATCGCAAGCCAGCCCCCGGCTTACAACGGAACTCAGTTGTGGGTCCTAGCCTGATATTGATCTCTCACCTGGGGACAACTTCATACCCTCACTGGGCCAAACGGCCCATCCAAAATGCAGAGAGAAATAAAAAAAGGCACCAACCTTTCAAAGCATAGTGCATTGAGATATAACACCTGTGAGGTGCAGGTGCAGGAAACCAAAAGTGGAGTATCTACTTCGTCCTTATAATAGTTATATAAGCAGATATTTGCCAAATCAACGTATATTCTGCACAAAAAATATTTCTAAAAAAACACGCGAACCTGTCCACTGGCATGGCTGCGGCACATATACATTATCACACAGTCCAATACCAGTGCACACCACTGCAAAAAGGCAAAAAAAACACATGGAAATCTCCAAAAGCATTATGCGTATCCTACAATATATGAAAAACTTTGAGATTCTTGGTCTGCATTGTTTTTTGGCCAAAAATGCACAAAGCCTGACCCCCGCTTACACGATCTCAGTTTGGTGGTCATCTACTCTATATTATCTCTCACCCTGGTCAACTTCAGTCCTCACACTTTTTTTTGCCCTTTTATTCAGTGTGGCCACTTGTATGGAGCCTGTATTGCAGTATGTATATTTGCCGCAGCCATGCATGCACCCAGGTTCGCATTGTATTTTTTTTAGAAATCGTTTTTCCTGTCAAACTATACGTGGTATTCAGCTATTGCTTTTAAACTATATAAAGGAGAAGAAGTAAAATACCGTCAACATTGTGGATTCATATCTTGCACCGTGCCCTCCTCCACAGCGTGTGTATATCAATGCCTATGTCTTTGAAAGTTGGTGCTTTTTTTATTTTTTTCTCTCTAGCCATCGTTGAGTGAATGCCCGTTTAGGCACAGTGAAGGAGTCTGAAGTTGAACTCCGTGAAAGATAATATAGAGTAGACCACCCAACTGAATCCCGTTGTAAGCCGGGGGTGGCTTGAGCATTTTTTTATGGCCAAAACAATCAGACCAAGAATCTCAAAGTTTTTCATATATTGTAGAAAGCATGTAAATAGCTCCTTTGGAGATTTCCCAGTGGTTTGTTTGCCCTTTTTGCAGTGTTGCCACTGTATTGGACTGTGTGGTGCAAATAAAAAAAAAAAATGGGGTTTATCATAAACAAGCTGCAGCCATGCCAGTGGCGACCCAGGTTCGCTTGTTTTTTTCAGGAAATGTTTTTGCTGTGCAGAACTATACGTAGTATTTGTGCACATATTTGCTTTTAACTATATAAGGAGAAGTATGATACCATCCATTTAGTTTTCCTGCACCGGCCCCAACCTCCACAAGTGCTGTTTATATCAATTGCACTATCTTTGAAAGGTTGTGCTTTTTTTTTATTTCTCACAGCATTTTGGAGCCGTTTGACACAGTGAAGGTCTTGTAATTTGACCCAGGAAGATAATAGTAGAGTAGGACCACCCAACTGGAGATCCCGTTTTAGTAACCGGGTGGCTTAGAGCATTTTTGCCAAAAACATGCAGACCAAGAATCTCAAAGTTTTTCCTTTTTCTTGGTGGCACAGATTTGGAGAAGAATTTCTGATTGATATTCCTTTTAGTGGCAATGCTGCTTCATGACAGAATTTTTGAGAATAATTATTCCTGTTGTGATTCCTGTTTCCTGTTTTATGAAGACAATAATATCCTTTTGCCATCCTCTAGAAATGTGGTTTTATAGCAGTTATTTATCAAGAGGATTATATGGATTTTTAGGAGTATGTGACATCCTTTAATATATATTTGTATAGAATTTTTTTTGCCACATGTTCAGATTTGCGCACATAAGGAATATAAAATTTAATTTTTTTTGTGAAGAATTAAACAAACAAGGTGGACATAATTATGAGAGGATACAAAATTTATTATATTGGATATTTAATTCTTTTGTAAAAAACAAAACGAAAAAACTGTAAAGTGGAGCTGCAGATTATTCAAGTATACCTTAGAGTTAATACATTGTACGCTCACCTTTTGCTGTGTTTACAAGCTGCAAGTAGTTTGGGTATGTCTCTAGGCCAGTTTTGTTGCACATCGAGAGACGAAATGTCTTGCCCATCTCCTCCTTGGAAAACAGCTGGAGCTCAGTGAATTGGATGGGAAAGCGTTTGTGAACACTGTTTTTAGCTCTTTCCCACATATTCTCGATTGATTCAGGTCTGACTGTGACTTGGACGCAGTGCATTAACCACCTGGAATACGTTTATTGTGAACCATTTCCATTGTAATGTTGCTTTTATTCTTATTGTTATATCATAATTTTTCTTATTTTATTTGGTAGCATGGAGGATAGATGTTATAATTATAATTACATAGGAAATTAGATATACTGTCCCTAGTTTCTGTTATCAATAGTATATATACTAAATATTATATATATATTATATTATAATTATAACATATGATTCACTCTTTTTGGTATTTATTAATTCATCTATCTATGTGTTTTGTCCACTAAACAAGCAATCTGCAGTTCCATTTTAATATATTCCTCTTCGGTTAATGGTTGCCTCGATTGGCCCACTTATAACATAAGCCGTAACCTATTGAGTAACCTAATTGTATCCTTTGCAGCTGTGTTTGGTTTTTAGTGTTGTGAATGTGGTTTACTGACCCTTGAAATGCGGATGCGGCTTTTGTTTAGATATTAGTGTAGAGGAAATGTATGTTGGGGTCTCTGTGCTGCCCACTGGGTTTGTATGCTTTTTCTTTTCATTATTGTTTAATCGCTTATTATGATGCATTAACTATTTGCTATATGATGTAACTTTATTTAGAACTTTGATACTGTGATTATATGAACACTAACCACCCGCTAACCGATAGGGTAGTTAGTGTTTTCCGATAGCGCTCTCTATCTTAGGCTTTTTGTATTCATTTATTATTTGTTTTTTGGGCTATTGTTATGTGTTTTTTGATTCCTTAACAAAGTATGCATTTGATAATATAGGACCAGGTATAGTTTTGTTTTTGGCGAGATTAAACAGTAAATGGAGTAGTACTGCATACATATGACCACATTCTGTTCAAACTCTTCCTTACTGTGGTCAAGCAGTGAGCAATGGGTACACGAGCTGTAACAGGGATCCGGTCAGGGCAGCACGAATGACACAGACAGCGGTGAGCCCTGACACTGAATCCCAACCCCTGTCCCTGCCTTTTGTGTGCCCAGACTCCTTAAAGGTCGGCTCCCAACCAAGAAGACTGAACACTAATACTGAATAGCGTGGAAACACAAGACGCAGACATGGAGAACATACAAACACAATAAGGGAGTCAAGCAAGCCAAGTCCGGTAACTATCGGAACGCTTGGTACAGAATCATAAGGCAAAGATAAACGTGAAACCAAGCAAAGTAAGATACCAGTGGTTCCATAGAATAAAGAGGGCGAGTTATAGTGCAGAAACAAACCAATAAAAAACAGCAGAGGAGAAGAGACAGAAGAACCCTTTAAATACCTTACAGAACTAGGACAAAGGACATTAGAGGAAGAAACAGAAACCAATAGGAAGGCGTAAGAGCTGTCAATCACAGAGCAAGATCCTAGTTAACCCGGGAGTGCTGGACTATCCTGGCCGAGTCGGCCAGAAGCAATCATGATTGCAGGAAAAAACACAGGTCACAATAGTGAACCACAAATTAGACACTATGTCAAAAACCACGGCTTCGTCTGCGAACGGCCATGGCCCGACAGAACACAACGCTTGGTTCTTTTCCTGCATGCTCATACAGTACCCCCACCGTTTATGAGGGGCCGACCGTACCCTCAACAGATCCTCTATGTTTAGTCAGAATGGACCTGGTGAATTCTTTCCTTTTCCCACATGGGGCATGTTTTTGCAGATGAGGACTCGAGCGGACCATATATTGGAGCTTATGACTCCTACCGACTGTGCACAAGTTGTAGTTAACGGCGGTTTCTATTCTAGTTTTATCACCTGTATGCAAAACGTAAGTGGGGAACCATCGTCACGGCAAAAGAGGGCCAGGCTTGGAGGAGCGAAAAATTTTTGTGAACTGTAGTAGAGGGACACAAAATCTGAAGGCAAGGTGGATGACCCCTACTCCCAAAAAGTAAATTTTCAGGTTTTCACTCAATTGACATATGCATAGGATTCTCGTTCCGGGCAGAACACGAGTTGAGCTTTGCCCTCCGAGGGGAGTCTAAGACAAAAACATCATCTGGTGGGGAGGCCTGATTTCCCCAACATCCCCCATCAAAGATGCCTAGACATTACATTCTGAAATATCTGGAGCATTAATTACAAGCACACCACCAAGGACAAAGCACTGTCTTTGAATGACACCACATGAGGCACCCCGATTTGATCAACTCGTGGGGTTCTCTAGTTTTACAAACGGATTAATGGAGTGGAGTCCTGGGATAACCCAAGAAATAATAAGTCTGCAAAGAATTCTCATGACAAAAGTGAAAGTTTTTTTCAGTAATGGCGAACAACCCAACATTCAAAGAGACCTCACATAAGCAAAATTTATTCTTCCCTCGCGGTTATGAGGTTGAATCTACACCTGAAACGAAAAAATGAGAGAACGCACTAAGCAACAAGTCTTTCCCAAACCCAATCTTGTTAGCAACACCATACTGATAAATTAGCAGCTGCAACCAGTCAATCAGGCACGACAACCAAAGTCTTGGGCTAGAAACTAAGGTTACGGCAAAAACAAACCTTGTTATCAGAAGTTTTAGGAGGTACCTGTACATCCCGAGTTACCTTCCTGAAGTTTGGTGCAGATGTTCGGTTTACCTTGGGGGTGATAGGCCTAATAGGACATTCTCGCAGTAAATGTCAGCTTCCCCGCAATAAAGCACAAGGCGTTCCTCCCAAAAATAAAAAAACGGTGGTCTCCTCCTTTGGTTGCGGAGCAGTAGCTAAGGAATCCCAACACCAATGTTTCTTCTCCCAAGACTGAGAGGGAGATGGAGAGAAGAGACCTCTCTAAGAAAAGAAGTGGTTTTTACAGAAAGCCTGACTTGAGGCGAACATATAAACCCCCCGTGCTTTTCCCTTGCGTCCCTCGCTATCCCTTAGTCTTCTGTCCAATAGTCACAGCTATAGGTCGATAAAATCACTCTGGTCTCAGGGATGTGGTTGGCTGACAAAGCATCCTTCACACGGGCATCATACCAGTCCTTGTGTCTGAAGAAGGGCCTCAGAGGTTGGTCAACCACCCTCATCAGTACCCATTGGCGAACTCGTAACAGTAGTCTTCTGCCTGACGGCGGCCCTGCGTGAATACTATCAAATTGAGTCTCCGCCCATGCCTCGACACGGTTGGGGTTATCATAAACCGTGTCCTAAAGCAAAAAAAATCCTGTCCATAGATCTCCACTCAGGGGCTTCAAGTATAGCTAAATGCCCAATCCTGGGTGGGCTCCTGGAGGAGAACACTACAGTCTCTACTCTCGTCACCCATTGGAAAATAATTGAACGAAAAAATAAATTTCATTATTCCCTAAAGGTTCGGAACCTGTCATATTTCCGTCAAAGCGATTCAGGAAGAAGCATCTTAACTTATGACGTATGCTAGGATCGACAAAAACAGGGCATGTAGGACACAACGTGCCAATCCATGTACCACGTACCGTGTTTAGTTATGGCATCCAGACGCTGCGAGACTTATTAATAATCCCCGCCAAGACCTGAATGCTGAGTTGTCCAACTCATCCAAGCGGTCGGTGATACCGACAAGTTGGTACTCATATTGAACCTACGAGGAGAGTCGACTGGGGTAAAGGCCTGTTATTATGAAAGGGATCCGTCAGGGGTGCATGAAAAAAAAGAAGAAAAAGCCAACACACAGACAGCGGAGGCCCTGACACAGATCCCAACCCCTGTCCCCTGCCTTTAGGGTGCCCGACTCCTTAATAGGTCGCCTCCAACCAAAGACAGAGACACTATACTGAATACGTGAAACCAAACGCTAGACAATACAATACAAACACAATATGGAGATGTCAAGCAAGCCAAGTCGTACTATCGAACCGTACAACAGACAGGAAGGCAGAAAATAAACGTGAAACAAGCAGATTAAGAAAATAACTAGTAGGCATAAGAATCAAGAGGCAGTATAGCAAGAAACAAACCAATATAACAGGCAAGAGAAGAGACAGAAGAACCCTTAAATACCTTCCAGAACTAAGACCAAGGCAATAGTAAGGAGAGAAACAAAGACCCAGATAGGAGGTAAGATCTGTCAATAACCAGAGCAAGGAGCCAGTTGAACCTGTTGTGCCTTGAGTGCTGGAACTGATTCCTGGCCCGGTCCGTCGGCCATGAATCAATCCTAAGATAATTGCAGGAAGAAAACCCAGTTCACACCTAGTGAACACAATGTCGACACTAGGTCCCAAAAACACGGCTGTATACGGTCTAAACGGCCTTGGCCGTGACCCAAACTCAACGCTGGGTTCCTTTCTGGCATGATCATGACAACAGCACCCTCATTCTAATGATCATTGGGCCCCCAGAAATCATAGATTCATCACCTATCCTGTTGATAGATAACACATGTCCTTCATGTGACAATCCATTTAGAAGCAGCTGCAGTGCGGCCAATAGTCTCATCTCCAATAAGTTTACCAATGGCTGAACAAGTTTGTTGACATCTTGTGTGACCAATGGTGGAAGCACTTGTGGCGGGACTATAAACCAAACCTCATCTATGCCATGCATTTTTACCCTTAAAAAAAATATATGGAAACCATTTGTCATTTTGGACAGTCTGTGACAATTTTATTTAAGAACGTCACCTTCACTTATAAAGATATATATATATATCTTTCTATACAAATGGATTTTCTCACCACACTGTTTCACTGAGTTTTAGCAGTTTTAGCTGTCTCTTCCGACATTGGAGAAATTATCTGACAGGATAACAGTGTATAGCCTTCTTTTTTTCACAGTCCTCACAGCACTTGTACCTTATAGTTTAGTGAAGATATCTGTTAGATATATATAGTTGCTTCAATCTCATCTTCTGTGGGTCCCAATCTCCCTCTCTCAGTTACATCAATAATAGACATCTATCTGGTAAGCAGGTAACCATAGAAACCTCTGTGCACTTCAGAGCACATAAAAAGTGCTCTTATCTCATGATTACAGTAAAATCTATTAACCAATTTATTTTAACCATTTTACTGTTCCTTTATGTTGAAAGCTAATCTTTTTAGTGATAAAACCCATTTAAGACTCTCAGCAAGGTAAGATGGGATGTATAGCACAAACAATACAAGTGGAGGGGGGCGAGCTACAGGCAGGGGCGCCATCAAGACAATACTTCTGTCAGTGGCCCAGATCAAATTTAAAAAGAAAGGGGCACCTTGATATTATGCAAGATAGGAATTTATCATGGGCTGCAGGGAGTAGATGCTTCAGCTGTATGGGGCCCTGAAATTACTTATGGTAACCCTGTTGTCAGGTGACTGCTTGAATTTTGGCATGGTTTGTGAGCTCTAAGAATTATTCTATTTAGATACAGAACGTATGGTTGGCTCTGATACAAACGAGTGTAAACAGAGCCAAATGTTGTACACTACTTCATCACCACCGAAACATTTTCAAATTTTTCACTGTGGTAAGTCAAATATGTGACAGTCTGTAATACAGCTAAATGGCTTATTATCCACTGCAGTGCTCAAGAAAAACAAATCTGCATACGGCTGGTTTCTCACATTGAATTATGCTGCTTTTTTACCTCCTTTAAAAAAAAAAAAAAAAAAAAAAGTTTGTTGTTACTTTTAAAAGGGTTCTACCATGATTTAGTTTCACCTCTTCAGTTTTTAGCGCATATTTTGGCACATCACAGGACACTCTTTGACGCATAACGGGACACATTTATAAAGTGCTCTGAAGTGTGGTCAGCAAGGCAGAGAATTAGTGCTGGTCGGAACCCGTTACACAGAGGTAACAGAATGGAGAGAGTTGATCTAACATAGTGCATATTTTTTTATTAATATTTACAGACTTGACTAATGTGCATTTTGGATGTTCTACATCAATATAATATCATGGAAAAATCCATTTAATGTATTTTGTGAATTTTTAATTGCATTATCTACACAGCATTATGCTTTTGGTGTTTTTGTGGAGTTTTGAACATTTGCGAAATATTTGTTTACAGCAAAGCATGCTCTAGGTTTGACATTTTCTTTCTGACATTTTTCCATAGGCTTCTCTGATGAATCAGAAAAATCCTGGAGAAAACATACGGGATGAAATTCATTTAGACCAACATTTCATATCTGGAGTAAAATGTGCCAAATGTGTTAATAGGTATCTCTTAATATTTTTGGTGCATCTAAAATCTAAGCATCCAGGACTATATTCACATGTTAGATGTTTGTGTCTGGAAAGATCTGACAAAATCTATAGCAGAGATCCAATGTGACACTCTGCGATTTCTGCTGCTGATTTTCAGTGATTTCACCAATCCATGGCTTGTCTGTCCAATCCCGAATCTGAGTGGGTTCAAGGTAAAAAATAAAATAAAATGTCACTTCTTCCTTTTCCGCATAGTTGATTTCAAATGATAGTAGGAAAAAAATCCTGCCATAGTCTACCATGTCAACACGCTCATTTCATGCGGACTTAACACAACATCTGATACAAAATCTAAGCTGAATTCTACTTCAAAGTGGGTTGAATAAACATTGCCTAAAAGTGAAGTCTATGCCACCTTCTGCCATAAATTATAGTAAAAGTGTTGGGCAGTAGGAAGCCATAAGGACATATTATCAATAAGATCTAATGGCTCAGTGGTGAGTTATGCCATAAGAAATACCGTAGATCCTAGTGGTAAGTGATTATCTTCTGCAGTTGTGTAATACAACACTGATTATGTTAGAATCCAGACCGATCTGAGGATCCTTTGGTACTGTGGTGGGCCAGTCTAGTACTGCTGATATGACTTAGAGAAGAGAACCTGGATGTTAAAAGCTCTCCTGTGAAAGTAAAGGTCCTCTCATGCCACAGTTATTCCCTGTCTCTTCTGTGCTGCTATACACTCACCGGCCACTTTATTAGGTACACCTGTCCAACTGCTCGTTAACACTTAATTTCTAATCAGCCAATCACATGGCGGCAACTCAGTGGCATTTAGGCTTTGTAGCCCATGGTCAAGACAATCTCCTGTCAGTTCAAAACCGAGCATCAATATGGGAAGAAAGGTGATTTGAGTGCCTTTGAACGTGGCAGGGTTGTTGGTGGCCAAAAGGGTTTGGTCTGAATATTTCAGAAACTGCTGATCTCCCTGGGATTTTCCACGCACAACCATCTCTAGGGTTTAACAGAGAATGTTTCCGAAAAAGAAAAAACATCCCCGTGAGCGGCAGTCCTGTGGGCGGAAATGCCTTGTGATGCCAGAGGTCAAAGGAGAATGGGCAGACTGGTTCGAGCTGATAGAAAGGCAACATGACCAAATAGCCACCCGTTACAACCAAGGTTTGGCAGAAGAGCACTCTGAACGCACAGTACGGCGAACTTTGAGGCAGATGGGGTACAGCAGCAAATGACCACACCCGGGGCCACTCCATTCAGCTAAGAACAGGAAAATGAGGGCTCCAATTTGCCCAAGCTCATCGAAATTGGACAGTAGAAGATTGGAAAAACGTTGCCTGGTCTGATGAGTTCTCGATTTCTGCTGCGACATTCGGATTGGTAGGGTCAGAATTTTGGCGTCAACAACAGGAAAGCATGGATCCATCCTGCCTTGTATCAACGGTTTCAGGCTGGTGGTGGTGGTGTTTATGGTGTGGGGAATAAATTTTCTTTTGGGACTCTTTGGCCCCTTGGTACCAATTGAGCATCGTTTTTCAAACACCTTGTGGAATCTATGCCACGAAGAATTGAGGCAGTTCTGAAGGCAAAAGGGGGTCCAACCCGTTACTAGCATGGTGTACCTAATAAAGTGGCCGGTGAGTGTATATCTCTCAATAGTGTAATGGTGCGGCGACAACAACGAACATCGAAACGCTGATCGCAGATATCCGGGTCTGAATCCACTGTGATCACTGCAGGCGAGATGGTATATGGAGACCACGCCAGGGAGCGGAGCCTAAGGGGCCCCCGTTCTTCACCGGAGCCCGCCGCAAAGCAGGACGGACTTAGCTGTGGAGGTCCCCAGGTCGCTACCCCTGCGGTGACAGCTGAGATGCAGGACAGGAACACAGGTCCAGAAGTGGTGGTTGACAGGAACAGCAGGAAACGGTGCAGCAGGATACAGAGCAGGTAAAATAAGACATATGCAACATCAGGATACGGCAGGAACAGGACAGGTAACACGGCAGGATACACAGCAGGTACTGGACAGGGATCAGGCAGGATAGAGCAGGAAGAGACAACAGGAGACAGACAGGCAGATGGTCAGGAGCTCTGGTGGAAAGCAGGAACTGGACCAGCAACTCAGGAGTTAAATCCAGGATAATAGCCCTAAGAAGCTGATGGATACAGCACTCAGCATGAGGCTCAACACAAACTGAAATGCAATGGACTGACACAGGAGCACAGACAGGAACTTCCTCAAATAACCAGGGGTCATAGGTCAAGAGGAAGGTGCACAGGACAGAGGACCTATAAAGGAAAGGAAGCTGCCTCGCGTGCGCTCTAGGAGGCGCAGTGCACATACAGGACCCCAGAAAGCAGGAGCAACCGAAAAGGCAAGTAAAAGGAAGGCACAACGCGCTTGCGGTCCATGGCAGGGGACCGCGGCGCGAACCGTGACAAATAGCACCAGTTACCAAAACTCTATACATAATCAGTACTTGTATGTGTCATGCTGCTGTACCAGGAGATAACAATACATACCCTATCTCCCTCCCTTTATCCACATTTTCCTCACCATTGACTGAACTTGACAGTAATATGTCTTTTTCAGCCATACTATGTTATTATACCCATACCTATACCATAGTTGCCAACTTTTGAAAATGAAAAAGCAGGAGACATTAGTGGGCGGCGCGCTACGCGCGTTGCGGGAAAAATTTGCATGGCCACGCCCATCTTGACGGTATGCCACGCCCCTTCAAAAAGCCACACCTACTCCACCTAACTGCATAAAGCCAGGTAGATGCCCTTATAGCCAGGTAGAGCCCCCATAACCAGGTAGTGCCCCTTACAGACAGGTAGAGGCCCTCTCTGTAGCCAGGTAGAGCCAAATTTGTAGCCAGATAGATGCCCCCCATTGTTTGCCAGGTAGTGCCCCCATTGTTTGCCAGGTAGTGCCCCCACTGTTGCCAGGTAGTGCCCCCATTGGGGGGGGGGGGGTTTTCCATATAGTGCCCCCTTTGGCCAGGTTAGAATGCCCCATTGCTTTCCCGGAGTGCCCCTTGTTGCCAGGTAGATGCCCCATTGTTTGCCAGGTAGTGCCCCCTCTGTAACCAGGTAGTGCCCCCATCGTTAGCCAAGGTAGTGCCCCATTGTTTGCCAGGTAGTGCCCCCCATCGTTAGCCGGGGGGTGCCCCCATGCCCCCATTGTTAGCCAGGTAGTGCCCTCCACTGTTCCAGGTAGACCCCCCCCCTTGTAGCCAGGTAGTGCCCCCATTGTAGCCAGGTAGTACCCCCTTTAGTAGCCAGGTAGTGCCCCCATTAGTAGCCAGGGAGTGCCTCCATTGTTGCCAGGTAGTGCCCCCATTGTTAGCCAGGTAGTGCCCCCCTTTGTAGCCAGGTAGTGCCCCCCATTGTTGCCAGGTAGTGCCCCCCTTTTTTAGCCAGGGAGTGCCCCCATTGTTAGCCAGGTAGTGCCCCCCTGTTGCCAGGTTTGCCCCCATTGTAGCCAGGGAGACCCCCCATTGTAGCCAGGTAGACCACCCATTGTAGCCAGACAGTGCCCCCCTAAAACTAATAAAAATAAAATAATAAAATCCACTTACCATGACCAGGCTCCTGCAGAGCGGCCAGCTCCAGCCGATCTCCTCACGTCACAGGGAAGTGAGTGCAGCCGCGCGTCACTTCCTCTGTGACGCGACATGTGTGTACGGCGCACACGCGCCCGGACATACAGGGGAGGAGGGAGGAGGAGCGATCCCTCCTGCCTCCCCCCTGCTCAGCGAGACTCCGGGGCGGGTGAGCGGACCCTGCGCCCGCTTCACCCCCCCGTGGAACGGCCCCGGCGGCGCCGGATAGCGCACCAGCGCTACTCGGCGCCGCGGTCATTTAAAGGACCCCCGCCGCCTGCTGGCGGCGGGAGAAATGCCAACTCCCCCGGGAGGGCGGGGGGACCCCAAATAGCGGGACCCCCCCCCCCAAAAACGGGAGAGTTGGCATGTATAACCTATACCCACCCATGATAAAAAAAATTGCTTTCACATCTATCTATCTATTTTATCAATCTATCAAACTATCAAATCTCATATCTATCTATCTATCTATCTACAAAAAATCTATCTATCTATCAATCCATCTATAGAAACAGTATAACTGTAGAACCCCTCACAGCTATAAAAAAAATTTTAAAAAAATTTGATTTGTTATGTTAAAAAATTAAATTTTGTAAAAACTAGAAGCCTTTTTCCAAAAATTTTGTTTTTCACTTTGGGGGGGTTGCTCCTCAGTTGGATTATTTTTCCCTCAGATTGGTCTCTCTATCTTCTATCGGGTTTACCCTAAATATTTTTCTATCTTTTTATCTATCTATCTATCTATTTTATCTTTCTAATATTTTCCCGCTTTTTTATTTTATCTCTATCCACCCCATCCAAAATTATCTGGGTAGTCTAAAAATTTTCTGTTTAAATAAATTGGATGCAGGGAAATCTACAGTTGATTCGGGGTGGGAAAAAAAGGGGCCCAAAGGGATTAAGATCAAACAACTACGACTATAAAGGGAGATAAAACATTAAACTACATAAATGAAAATTTGGGGTTTTCCAAAGTAACGCAAATACAAGGATCTGAACACACTGTACACTACGTTTTGACTATGATTAATGTCTATTATACCTAACTGACTTAAAACCCAATAAATTTTTTAAAAATTTGGGCAGCAGGGATTGCTATAAAATTTTTACTTAGTGTTTAATTTTAAAAACATTGGGTGTTTTACAAAAAATCATTTCATTTAGCTCCTTTTAGTGTTAAAATTATTTTTCTTTAAACACTTTTTGCCTGGCACAATATGAAAACCCACAATAGGGCCCTTTAACATCCCCCTCCCTTGGGACACAAAAGCCCAGACTTGTAAATGTTTGAGACAAATTTTTATTACCCCGGGGCCCTTTGGGGGTTTAAAAACACATTATCAGCCACTTGTTTTATTACACACTTTTTTTTAGAAACACCTGGCATTTTTTAGTGAAAAAAATTGGCCCCCAAAATGGCACAACAAAATGCCCAATTTAACCATTTTTACAAAAAAAATTTTAATCTCTTTTTAATTTCCAAACGGGTTTTTCAAAAAAGGGAAAATTTTAAACAATTTAAAGAAAATCAAAGGGGAGGGTTAGGGAATCGTTTTGGGGAAAATGTTTTTTTTTGGGGCGGGGGACCCAATTTGTGCAGTTCCCCCCCCAAAAAAAAAAGATGAAAAGGGGGCCTTTTAATTGACCAAATCAAAAACCAGTCACCCAAACTATGAAAGACAAAATTTAAGAAAACAAATCCAAAAATCACCATTAATTTGGAAAAAATTAAAATTAGAAAATTAAGGGTGAAAAAAAAAGGGGATTTGGTCTTTTTTAAAAAATTTGTTCATCTCAATACTTTGTTTTTAATAACCTTTGGGGCAAGGGGGGACAAGGCCCAAAAATTTTCGGAAGTCCACAAGGTTAGGCAAAACACTTTGCTGGAATGTGGGCCCATTCCCCTTGAGATTTCCTCAAAGGGGAGGGGATTTTTTGGGGGGCGCCCATTTGGGCAACATGGACTTTTAAACCCTCCCTCCAAAGGTTTGTTTGGGGTTTGGGAGAATTGTAGAATTGGTTTAGGAAAACTCCAGGGAACTTTAAAATGCTTTTTACAACCGCAAACTTTTTGGTTGCCCCGGGCAGAAGGGCGGGGACTTTTGTCATGCTGAAAAAACCCATCCAGGGTTTTTTTTCCAATTAGCCCTTTGGCTGGTTTAAGGGAAATTAGCGGAATTAAAATCTTCACATACCAGGCCCCATTCTTTCTTTCATGTACGGGGACCCGGGTCCCCGGGGCCCCCTTTTTGGAAAGAAAAACACCCCCCAAAGCATGATTTCCCGAAACTCCCCAAAATGCTTCACATATTTGGATGTTTTTTTTTGGGTTTGCAACTCAGCATAATCTCTCCCTCCAAACACAAAATGATTTGTTTTTTCTACCAATCACTTCTACTTTGGGTTCCCCTTTGACCCCAAATAAACTTTTTTCTGCAATCACCAAAATCTCCAGTAAACTTCAGAGGGGCCCCCAAAACTTTGAACTGGTTTAAGAAAAGGGGACCCCGTCTGGATTTTGCAGGATCTTAAAGCCCCCTGAGGCGGTGGGGTTAGGGAATATACCCCCTTGTTACGTTGGTCCCACCTCTCTGCAAGCCAATCCCCTAGGGGGGGTTTTCTGGATTTTTGCTCACCGTTTTTGTGTTTATTTTGACCCCAGGGGGGTGAGATTTTGGGCGTGGAGCCTAGGGGGGGGAGATTTTCAGGGGTCTTGAAAGCTTTCCCCTTTTTCAAAAGGGATTCTCCCAAAAGGGGATTTTTTTGGATTTTTTTACCCATTTTGGGTTTTCCCTCATAGTTGAGGTCAAAATAGGGATATCAATTCCCGGCCTATCCCCAAGGGTGAAGAACTTGCCAATTTGGGGGCTGACAAAATTTTTCTCCACTGTATTGCGGGGGGAAAATTTGAATACAAGTTCATTGTACCTGTTGAAATTTTCCGCCTTACAAGCGGGGTAATTTCAACATTTTTCAAAACGGCCGCGTAAAAACCCAAGGGAAATCTTACTTCTGTGCTTGTGTTTTTGTTTTTAAATGGGTATTTTACAGGGGAAGTCTATAAACCCAAATGTATTGTAAATATTTTTAAATTTTGGCCCCAAAATTTTCTCCCTTCATTTTGGAAAATTACAAACCCCAAAAATTGCCCCAAAAGGCCCCCACAAAAGACGGCGGGCACACCCCCTAATATTGGAAAAAAAAAGAATAATAAAAACCCCAATTAAAACAGTTGGGGGACTTTTGCCAAAAGCGCTTGGTGGGGCACAACTTTTTAAAGAAAAAAGGGGGAAAAAAAAAAAGTAAAATCAGTCCCAAAAAAACAAAATTTGGGGCAGCACAAACCCAAAACTATTTGCAATTTTTTTTAGTTAAAAAAAAAAAATAGTATAGGTGCAATTCTGGTTTTGGCAGAACCCCCATCTTATGGGTACCTTTCCCTTTGGAAAATGGGTCCCTTTAAAGGTTTTGATCAAAATTGTACATTAAAGGGCCCAAAAAATTTTTATTATTTTTAAAGTGCTTTTTCAAAAAAATTTCCCAAATTTTTCCCCTTTGACCATTTTGTTTGATTGCGCGATAAATTTTTTTTTGCTTGGGTTTTTTTTTTTTGGCCCCAAAAAAAACGTCACCTATACTAATTTTTTTTTTTAATTGTTTTAGATGTTCTGACCAAACTTTGTTTTTTAGACTGTTTGCATGGTGGAGTGGCTAGCCCACATTTTTTGTTGTGCACTCCGCCCATCCACACAGACTGTTTTTAACCAGCGCAGTTTGTATCTGGATCATCTCCCCTGAAAATATGGATTTTGAACAGACACCAAGGGGGCGCAGCATGTTTAAAAGTAGGTCCCCATTTTGTATTGGGGGGGCCCCCAAACATGGTAGGGTGGGTCTTTACGGTTTTGATCAAAAATGTAAAACCCAAGAACCCCCCCAAAATTTTTCAAAAATTCCCAAAAAAAGCGAAATGCTTTTTTCCAAAAAAAATTTTTAAATTTCCCCTTTTAAATGTTTGTAGAGTGCTGCTGATATTTTTGTTTTTCAATTTCTTTTTTGGCGTAAAAAAAGCGTGCAAACCCATACTAAATTTTTTTTAAAAATTGTTCAAAATTGCTGAAACCCAAAATTTGTTTTTTTTTAAATTTTTTTTGCGTGGAGGAGTAGTTAGCCCCCATTTTGGTTGTGCACTCCGCCCATCCACACATGCTGTTTTTAACCAGTGCAGTTTGTAACTGGGATCTTCTCTCATGAAAATATGGAACAGACCAAGAGAGGTAATATGTTACAGTAGGTTCCCATCTGTATTGGGGTCGACTTGCCGTGGTAGATGGGCCTTTACAGTTTTGATAAAAATATACACCTACAACCTCAAAAATTTCCATGTATTCTAGAGTAGCAGAAATGCTTTTTTAAAAAATTCCTATGTTCCTTTTGATTTGCTTGTAGAGTGCTGCTGATATTGTGTTTGCATAAAAGTAAGATCAGACCTGAAGAGTGGTGACACAGACACCTTTCATAGTAAGTACATTTTTGAAAATTTTACTAAACTCGTATAAAGGAAGAGGTCAAATGCTTAATTTGGAGGAGAAGATCTAAGAATTTGGGATGATATTGGGCCCACGCTAATCAGGAACTACCAAGGCTTAGTATCCAAGGTTCCGGGTGGGCCCTTCCTTGTTCGGATGATGTCCCCCTATTATTAGCTAGGCAGTCTGTACCATAGGGTGTAATAGGGTTAATTTGGCCCTCACACACTTTTGAGGTATGTATATTATTTTCCTGTTCAGTGTAAACCCTCTTACTTTCGGACTTTATGGATTATTCATAGTCCATATTTAGCTAGATTATTAAAGGTTAAGTTTTATGTCTATTTTTTCCAGTGATTAATTTTTGATTCCTGACGGTACACTGTATTAATTTTGAGATAGCCTTGCTTACCTTGTCATTTGATGTTATAGGATGCTTGTAAATCAGGGATGGTGCTCACTTCTGAGGTTTTATAAAGGTGTGGATCTGGCACCAATGGAACGGAGGGCGTGTAGTCAGGCCTGGTTGAATTTCATTTATGTATAAGGGGCATATGAGATGAAATGAAGCTACTGAAGTGTTTGATAGAAAAACATATGAAGAGGAAATGGTGTAAAAGCTAAGTAAAAGAGACTCGGACCTTCATTGTAGCCACATAAGAAAGTCTATTGGTATAAAGGTCAGCATTGGGAAATTCTAGTGAAACTCAAAGAATAGATTATGGCTGGCTAGTAATGGCTTGCCAGGGACCTCAAGGACACAGTAGAGTCAATGTGTATATAAGGTGTGTTTTGCTATCCTAGGCCTAGTAGAGCCCAAGTTAAAGGGAACGGTTTTTCATTAGAGGTTAAAGAGGATCTAGATAAGGACAGCAGACAGATACAGTAAATACAGCAGATTTGGGAGCCAGGTCAGCTTAAATGTGGTAATGTGAACATACTCAGAAATAGGAAGAGTATTTCAGTTCAAATTCAAGCATACTATATGTATAAATTCTCTCCACCCTGCTAAATGCCTCAATGTTTATCAAATCAGTTCCTTGAATCAGATGGCAATGGATATCTTGTCAGTTTCCAGTACTTCGATGATGTAAAAAGTGACAAAATCCAGTACCTCCTTCCATAATAAAATCAATTCCGTAGTCGATCCCCACGCTTAAACCCCTTACTGGCCCGGCATGAAACCCGGCATAAAACAAAGGACATTTCCCTGCTCCATCGGGTAATTAGGACTCCCGGTGACCAGATGGAATGACTGTACAATCAGCCCTAAACCTAGATTTGGGCCCCCCGGGATCTTGTAAATGCCTGTAGTCAGGGCACAAGGTGCTCCCTGACTGCCTGTGCAGTAACAGAGATTGTAATGAAATTAGCATACATGAATAGCTAATATATTACCAAGTTAAAAAAAAAAGGTTAAATAGTTTTTCCTTAAATTGGTTAAAAAAAAGTTTGAAAAAAACTTTAAAAAGTTTAAAATAAATAAACAATAAATTAAAAATACATATTTAATAAAGTTATTGTGCATACATTACACACAAGAAACCTACAGCTATTAGGTATCTACACAACTGTAAAACCCTGAAAATTCACTACGGGTTATTTAGTTTGAAATGTGAATGGTGTAAAAAAAATAATAAAATAGGCCAAAAAATAAATAAAACTTTTTTTCAAAAAAAAATCTGCAGTAATTTATTTGTAAACATAAACTATGCCCCTCATCCTCAAAGAACACAACTTCTCCGGCATAAAACAAGTCCCCATACAACTGCGTCACTTAAAAAATAAAAAAGTTACGACTGTTGAAACGCAAGGAGGTAAAAACTACAAAATTTAGCTGGTTATTAAAGCCTTTTCAGGCCTAGGGCTTTAGGGGTTAAATTGCACGTAAGGAACTGAACTAGTACATTTAAAAAAAATATATATTTTTTTATTGACATTTTCACAGGACACATTTATTGTATTGTACAAAAAAATATACAGAGTATCACATAGCAAAGCTTAAAATTCAAAAACATACATCTAACACAAATATCAGTGGCACACTAAAGACTAAGTAAAACCTCAAGGTATATAGGAATATTGGAAATGCATTACTGCTAAGGAAAATATGAAAAACCTGGACTCTTAGTTTACAGTATTTGATCAAAGATTGTATTAAGCTCACCTCCCAAAACGTCAAGGGGATCCCAGAGCAGGTGAGTCCCTACACTAAACATGTTACCTCACTAGGCGTCAATCCAGACTGCAACTTCTCAGGGAGTGGTAGGAACTCCCAGGTTTTTCATATTTTCCTTAGCAGTAATGCATTTCCAATATTCCTATATACCTTGAGGTTTTACTTAGTCTTTAGTGTGCCACTGATATTTGTGTTAGATGTATGCTATTGCCTTTTCAGTGTGCACCTATGCTTGCGTTTTTCAAAGTATATTTTAGATGTGCACAACCTTATTACGTTTTGTAAAATTCAAAAACAACCTAAATAACCTAAACAACCCAAACAAGGATGTATCCGACTACCTTAATCCTTTCCTTTTTTTTCTCCTCACCTCATTTTTTTCTTCCTTCCTTTCCCTCTCTTATTTTGACCATGCAAGAACTTTATTTCCTGGAAACTAGTGTTGAGCCGAACCGTTCGGAAACAAACTTTACGTTTTCTCCGAACCCGAGCCCATTGTCATTGACTTTAATGGGGTTCGGCGTTTGGGCTGACGGTGGGTTCGGCGTTCGGCTCGGCCCGAAGTCAAATTTTTTTAGTGTTCGCTCATCTCTACTGGAAACATAAAGAAGTTAATTTTTTTCTTTTTTTTTCCATTTCCTCCTCCTTTGTTTCTTCCCTCTCTACCTCTTCTTCTTCTATTGTGTTGACAATGCTAGTATGACTGGAATAAAGAATCAAAGGTCTATGCCAGTATCCTGTCTCTTTGATGTCATTTTGGGGTGTTTTTTTCGAAACCCAAGGTACATGAGGGAGGCAGAATAGCTAAATCTCAAGGGCCAATGTTCCCTGGAGCTGTTTGTTTCCATACCAAAGTATATATTGAAATGATGAAACCAATATAATTATTTCCCTTTTGTTTAAATGCAAAATAATTTAGTCTCTCTATTTCTTAAGGAAATGTTCAGTTTTCTTTTCTGTGTATCTCAAGGTTTGAGTTCTAATCTCATAAACAGATGTAACTCCAAAAAATATATATCCACTAGTGCGAGATAGTGAATTTAATCACCTATTATTGTACATGGTTAAATAGGTATAGAAGTAGAAATGCTGTTTATGTAGAGCTGTTCAAAAGCTAGGGGCCCATATATTGTTGAAGCCTTAGGGTCCTCTTCTCTCTTTGTCCACCACTGGGTACCTGTGTATAAGAAAGACAGAAAAAAGTTGTATATGGGACATAGGTGGCCAAAGATCTTCAATATTAGAGTTATTTAATTTAAAAAAAAAAAAAAGATGGCTCAGAGGGATTTATTCTGGACATATTTGGAGTCAGAAATAACTGATAACTAATTAAAGGTGTCTCCCACCATAGACTTAGGTGTGGGTCTCACTTCTTGGACCAGCACCTATCTTGGGAATGGGTCCCCAAAAGTGACAGCCCAGAATGGAGCGCCATCATGTGGACACACAACTCTCCATTCTGTTCTATGGGACTACTGAGTACAGCCAAACACAGCGCACCATTGTACTTGTAACTCCTATAGAATAGAATGGGGAGTTGTGCTCAGCTCTCCATTCTGAGACGTAATTTTTGTGTGCCCATTACCGAGATAGGTGTGCCCGACTGAAGGCATATCCTAGCAACATGCCATGAAAGTCTATGGTGGGAACACCCCTTTAACCCTTTACCAACATAGGGCATATGAATACGTCCTGATGGCGGTAAACGGCTTTGTAGCAGGGCCGTCTTAACAGCATCATGGGCCACTGGGTAGAGCTGTTCAGTGGGCCCCCCATCCAACATTTATCAATATTATCTAAGGGTATGTTCACACAGTATAATTGCGGGGTGCATTTCGCAGCAATTTGCACTTTAATACAGCCGAAATGCGTGCCACAATTGAGGTAAAGCTGATTGGCTGCTATGAATTCTGATTGGTTGCTATTGGCAACAAAAACAGACTATTAGACTGTTTTGATGAATGAAGCCCATTATGCTTAATCCCTAAAATCAATGACGCAGCTGTATGAGGACCTGTAATATGCGGGAGAACTTGTATTTTTGTGGGAGTAGTTTGAGTTTGCATGTAAACTACCGCATAATTCTTTACAAAAAAAACAATTTCAGCGTGAACAGAAAAAGTTATTTTCTGCATTTGTTTTTTTAAAATAATTTTTTACACCATTCACATTTTACACCAAATAACCTGATAGATTAATTCTAAAGGTTATTACGGTCGTGTAGATACCGAATATTTGTACTTTCTTATGTAATGTATGCACAACTATTTTTCTAACTATTTTTTTTGTACACTTTATGTCTTTTTTCCTTTAATCTCATTAAGGGATAACTATCAAAGCCTCTGATTCTTGCTATTTAACCCTTTTATTGCTGAGGTCCATGGCTGCACCATAATCAGAGGGAATTCCCAGGCCCCATTGGGTCACCGGGACTCCCAGTGCCCAATAGAGCCTGAGGGATATCTATACAGGCAGCCCTGGGGACCTAGAGTAGCCCTGGGCAGTCTGTATACTAAGCCTACTGTCAGGGAACACTGGGTTTACTCCAACAATAGACTATGTCCTACTACACATAGTGTAATCTATTAGTATACAGGCGTGGTATGTATTTGCATGCAGGAGTATACAGGACTGTATTGGATTTGCATGCAGGAGTATACAGGACTGTAATGTATTGGCATATAGGAGTGTAATGTATTAGCATACAAGAGCATACAGGAGTGTAATGTATTTGCATGCAGGAGTATACAGGAGTGTAATGTATTTGCATGCAGGAGTATACATGACTGCAATGGATTTGCATGCAGGAGTATACAGGACTGTAATGTATTGGCATATAGGAGTGTAATGTATTTACATACAAGAGTATACAGGAGTGTAATGTATTTGCATACAGGAGTATACAGGAGTGTAATGTATTTGCATATAGGGGTGTGCCAAAACATTATGAAGTGTAAAAAAAAAAAAGAAATAAGTGTAATATAATTATCCTTTAATGGGAAAAAAAAAACCTACAAAGCAAAAAGTGTAGAAAAAAAAATAAAAATGAATATTTTATTAAATTATTGTGCATATGTTACACAAAAAACAACCCTACACATATTAGGTATCCACACAACTGTAATAACCTATAGAATTAATCTAACAGGTCATTTATTATGAAATGTGAATGCTGTAAAGAAATAATGTAAAAGAATGTAAAAAGTTTTATGTTTGTGCTGCAAAAATTTATTTTTTAAAATTCTGTAGTAATTTATATGTAAACGCAAACTACTCATCCAAAAAATACAATTCCTCACATAACTGGCCGGGGGCTTAAAGGGTTAACTTCATTTTTCTTTACTAAATAAAGTGTTTTTAACTGGGGAAATAGAGGTTTTGTGCAGATTTTTTTTTTTATTATTCACTTTTTAATTTTTTTTAAAGTCCCAATCTGTGATTAGGATTGTGATATAATATGCACAGTTGGGCTGACCGCTTGCTGTATCATATAACAACTTTATGTGGTCATCCATCCTGTGCCCCCAGGCCATGCAGCACTACTCATAAGTTATATAGACTGCTCCATGGCGCTGGGGGGCACAGGATGGATGACCACACAATGTTGTTATATGATACAGCTGTGGTCAGCCATCCTGACCCTGTCACTGCCCCATAGAGTCCCTGTACCTTCTTCACATGTGAGGAGGGACCCAGACGAACCCAGCAGCTTCATAGACCTCATTGACTGGTGGACACAGCGAGGTGACTGGGCGGGAGACAGCCGGGAGGGGGGAGCTGGAGACCTGATGAGGGGGAGGAGGGAGGGAGTTAAGAGGACTGAGCTCTTGCATTCCCAGCGGGGGAGGAGACGGACGGGAGGGGGGAATGCTGCGGCTCTGATCTCACTGCCGGCTCCTGAGTTGTTGCCGCGCAGGCAGGACAGGAGCAGAGACGCAGCAGCCTCTGCTGTTTTTAAGTAAAAAAAGATGAGCTTGTGTGTACACTGACTCCTGACGGGGCCCCTGTTCTCATGGGGCCCCCGGGCAGGAGCCCACCGTGCCCAATGGGAAAGACGGCCCTGCTTTGTAGCGGGATCGCAGCGAAATCACGCTACACAGCGCGCCAGGTGTTAACGGCTAATTGCAGCTAAAACCTAGCGGTTACAGTGCGTGGTGAGGTGTGGAGGGGGCGGTGCAGCGCCCCCATGCTGTTTAACCCCTTAGACGCCTCACTGCGATCGGGACACCCACGGCGAAATCACGGGCTCCCGATCGCTTAACAAGGCTTCCAGCACTGCCATGTTTTCGATTTCCCCACTTCCGGACCCAGGCAGGAAGTGGGTAAACCGCCATCTTTGTACACCATAATGCATTGTATTACAATGCATTAGACTGTATAAATGATCACGCCCCCTAGTGGTAAAGCACTCTAGGGGGATTCAAAGTTAAAGTAAAAATGTTTTAAAGTGTAAAAAAATATAAAAAAGTATTAAAAGTTACACATATTTGCTATCGCTGCGTCCGAAAAAGTCAGATCTATTAAAATATAACATAATTTATCCCATACGCGGAACACCGTAGAAGAGAAAAAATTCCAAACGGCAAAATTGAATTTTTTGGGTCATTTCACGTCCTATAGAAATTGGAATAAAAGTGATGAAAAAAATCGCATGCATTCCAAACTGCTAGCAATAAAAATTCACTTCAGCCCGCAAAAAATGCACCCTCACTCACATCCGTAGGTGTTACTACAAAAAAGTTATTGGTCACGTAAAATGGCGCTGCGGCGCAAATTTCAAAAATAGACTTTATTACAGTACCAAAACATAACGGAAACCATACATGTCTGATATTTGTGGATGCGTATCAACCTGTAGAATACAGATAACACATTATTTTTACCGGATCATGAACGCCGTAAAAACATTCAATTTTCCTAGCCTCATGCAGGCCTGATTACTGCCACACCTGTTCTCAAGCAAGGAAGCACTTAAATAGGACCTGCCTGACAAAGTAAACTAGACCAAAAGATCCTCAGAAGCTAGACATCATGGGGAGATTTAAAGAAATTCAGGAACAAATGAGAAACAAAGTAATTGAGATTTATCAGTCTGGAAAGGTTATAAAGCCATCTCTAAAGCTTTGAGATTCAAAAGAACCACAGTGAGATCCATTATCCACAAATGGAGAAAACATGGAACTGTGGTGAACCTTCCCAGGAGTGGCTGACCGTCCAAAATTACCCCAAGAGTGTAGCGATGACTCATCCAAGAGGTCACAAAACACCCCACTACAACATCCAAAATGTCAGGCATCTGTTCGTGACCTCAAGCTGAAGAGCACTTGGGCTATGCGGCAGGACAAAGATCCAAAACACACCAGCAAGTCCACCTCTGAAAGGCTTAAGAAAAGCAAAATGAAGACTTTCGAGAGGCCTAGTCAGTCTTGACCTTTACCTGATTGAGATGCTAGGAAGCCCTCCAATGTGGGTGAATTACAACAATTCTGCAATGATGAGTGGGCCAAGATTCTTCCAGAGCGTTGTAAAAAACTCATTACCAGTTATCGCAAACGCCTGATTGCAGTTATTGCTGCTAAGGATCCCCAACTAGTTATTAGGTTTAGAGGGCAATTACTTATAGTGAGGGTGTCACGTGAAATCACATGATTAATAAAATTACATTAACCTTTAATAGTTCAAAAACTTATCTTTTAATTTAAAGGGAACCTGTCACATAGGCTATGCCTCTCCGGCTGAGGACAGTACAACCTAGTGTCAGACCTGCTGTTTCCAGCGCTATGTCCCTTATTCTGTAAGATGCTGTAGTTTTAGAGCATGTACCCCTCAAATCTTATTCTTGAGCAGGTGTTAGCCCCACCCACTAAAGGCTAGCCACGCCCACCTGGCAGTTATTCTCATGTTTCTACTTATTCAAAGTAATAGGTTTATCAGTTGAGGTGGGCGGGGCTAGCCTCAGGTGAGCGGGGTTTGAAAAAAAACTGACTTTGAATGACTCTTTTCTGGCTGAAATACTCGAAAACTGCTGCATCTTACAGAATAAGGGACACAGTGCTGGGAACAGCATGTCTGACACTACCTTGTTCTGTCCTCAGCATGGGGGGAATAAACTATGTGACAGGTTCTCTTTAAATAGAGGCGTTACTGATTGTAATATCTTAAATATTTGATTCCCTCCTAGCAAGTAGTTAATTAATATTAAGAAGGAATTCATAAACCTTTTCATATGTCATAACATTAATCAGATCTTGTAAATTCAGGTGACCACTTGTTATGAAGGTCAAACCGCACATTTACTTAAAGGGGGCTGTCACGGTTGGAGGTAGTGGATCCTTTGGACCACCGCAAGCGATGGCGTAAGCCACGGCAGGGAGCGGAATCTAAGTAGGTCCCGGTTTTCACCAGAGCCCACCGCAAAGTGGGATGGACTCACTGCGGCGGGAGTCTACCAGGTCGCTACCCCTGACGTGACTTGCTTGCGGAGGCAGCCGAGGTGTAACGTGGTACAAAATCGGAAGGCAGGCTCATAGTCAGGGACAGGCAGGAAGTTCAGGGCAGGCGGCAAGGTTCGTGGTCATGGACAGGCAGGAAGGTCAGGGCAGGCGGCAAGATTCGTGGTCGAGGGACGGAGGCAAACGGTACAGTACACGGTAATCAGAAAAAGACTTCAGGAACGCTTTCTCAGTAGGCTGAATGGAACTAAAGATCCGGCAAGGGCATCAGGAAGAGGCAGGTTTAATAAGGGCAGTGGCCGGCAATACCCAATTACCGGTGCGCTGGTCGTTTAAATTTAACAGAGCCGACGCGCGTGAGCCCTATGGAGCGGGGGCGCGCACGTCAGGAGACAGGAGCAGCAGCGGGAGCGTGGCCGGGTAAGTGAGCCGGGACTCGGCCGGCAGAACAAGCGCGCCGCTAGACTGGGGGGCACAGGTGCGCCTGCGACCCGGGTTGAGGGTCACAGGGGCATCCGTGACAGGGGCTTTCATATGGAGCGTTTTTTGGTGGATTTTGTTTTGCAGAAATGCACAGCAATTAATGCTGTGCATTTCAGCAAAACAATAAAAAAAACGCACCAAAGAACACACCAAAAACGCTCCGTGTGAAAGAACCCTAAATATAGAAAAAATTATTGATGCAGATGTACTTAATTCCAAAGCAGTGCATTTCTCTCATGAAATGTAATCTGCTATTGTGTGAGAGAAAACTCTTATCAACAACTTCTCATTAAGCTCAGCCTTGAATATTTCTGGCAGACATTATGCTTACAAAACTTAAATGGATATAGAAGTATAATCTGGGTGGCAGGTTCATCCACTTTTTATGTAAACCATATTTCTGAAACCTGGCTGGAGCATTATATAACAAATATATAAAGTACCCCTTTTTGTAAACGATTTATAAAGGCACCGGTTACTATTTTACTCCCACGTTCCTTCATTTTGGTCAGCAATACAAAAAACATGTATGCCACATAAAGACATCATCCACATATCTTAGTTTTCGTACCATACATTACCCTGTAGTTTTATTTTAATGCTTGTAATGTCTATTACAAGAGATGTATATATATACGTAACACTTACCTTGTCCCATGATGCTTGAGAAAGGGGGCGTTCCCCCGAAAGGTAGCATGGCAGGTGGAATGAGCTAGACACCTACGGAGCAGACACGCTCAGAGCTCAGAACACAGGCGTACCTGAACTTTACAACATGCTGGACTGATTATTGTTCATCAGATAAGGTTACTTTTCAGATATATTTCTGAAGAAAGTTGTTCATTGATATGTGATTCATTAAAATTCACAAGTATTTATTCCAAATGGAATAAGAAGTGCATGTGGCATACGTGTTTTTTGTATTACTGGAGCATTATATAAACCAAGTTTCTCTCACCCATACACCCTAAGGCCATGTCCCCACGGCACGGGTTTTCGGACGGTTTTTCGGCCGGTTTGCGGTTTCTCCGACCACCTGAAAAACCGGCCGAAAATTAGCACAATTGTGCTCTATGGAAAACCCGTGCAGCAGTCCTCACTGCACAGGTTTTGCCATCGGAAGGTTTTGCTGCCGGCGGTCCGGTGGTAAAACATTGTAGAAGCACACTCTTCCGTCCGGTTTCCAGACAGAAGATGTGCGTCTCAATGGGAGGGGGGAGGGCTCTTCTCCACTCATCGTGGAGAAAAGCCGTCCCCCCCGCGGCCGTGGGGACGGCCGCAAAACAGGACAAATACCGGCCGGCAAACCGGCCGGTATTTGACCACTGCCGTGTGGTTGTGCCCTAATAGATTGTAAGCTCTTGCAAGCAGTGCTCTCACACCTTGTATCTCTTCTGTAAGTAGCTTTTAACTATGTAATGTTTGATTTTGTCTGTACTTATACCCCCTAGATTGTAAAGTGCTGTAGAATATGTTGGCACTATGTAAATAAAGATTATTATTATTATTGATTAATACAAAATGGAGTCACTCCAGGCCTGTTATTCTTACAGTATATGAGTATATACTTTAACAATATCATTGACAAAGGTCTTTGATAAAGACTGATATCCAAAAATAATTGTCATAAGATTTACATTTATACTCATTATCTGTTTGTTTGCCACTGATCAAATAAAAAAAAATTTGCATTGATCTGCACGTGAGCTTTCTAAAAAAAAATTCTTGCGATCACCATCAAAATTCAGGTCCAGCTAAACCGACCCTAACCAAATGTGAAGCCAACACTCCCAATAAATATATTTTATATCGACAAGCAAAAGGTTAGCAATGTTTTGAACTTATTACTTTCAGGCTCCAGATCTCACTATCCACTACAGCTTTGTACATGAGACTACCGCCATTTTATAGACAATCATCTTGGCTCTCATACATAACTTTGACCTGCAGATATATTTAGCATCTGCTTAGTTTTGCAGATTCTTGTCATGTAACTGCATTGCTACTGTTTTGCTTCTGGTGGTAGGACAATTTTTTTCTTCTTGTTACTACAAATTACAACCTGTTCTCACATTCACTAATAGCTCAGTGTGTTATTAGGCTGGTTCCCAAGCGAAATGTCACTGGTTCGAGCAGCCATGAAGATTTCCCAAGAAAAGAGAAGCAGCATCATCCAGCTCATCTATAGCGGCCTCTCAGCCAAGAAAATTGCCAAACTGCATCATGTGAGGCCCTGACAGCTGAAAGAATATGAAATGAAGTCCATCCATCCATTCAGAAGCCAAGAGGTGAACATCCAGGCAAAATGACAACGTCACTCATTACAGGGTCTATCAGTTCTAACGCGACAGACACAGCAGTGGAGGTGGCTCGTAGGCTTCATAAGAGTGAGATCACAGATGTCCATGTAACACACATTACACAGGTCTGGAATGATGGCCCGAAAAAAGGAGAAGAAGCTTCGACTTTGCAAAAAAGTATGAAAAATGGAAGATTGGATATGGGTGATCTGGAGCGAAGAGATGAAAGTTTTTTCTTTTGTCTTTTGTCTTTTGCAACAAGACCTTCCACCAGCTCAGGGGCACCACAATGGGGAGCCCTTGCGCTCCCGCTTATGCAAATCTGTTCCTGGGCTGGTGAGAGGCTACCTTGGTATCTCAACCAGGGGATGATCAATGGCCCCCCCCAGATTTTATTCTGGGGGAGGTACATTGATGACATCATCATCCTCTGGGAGGGTACAAGGTGTCACTTTGAGGAGTTTGTTGCACAGCTCAACAAAAACAAAATCGGTATGCATTTCACATTTGAAATGCAGGAGAGATGTTTACCCTTCTTGGATGTCCTTATCATCAAAGATTCAAATGGTAATATTCATACAGATATGTATAGGAAACCCACAGCAACTAACAGCTTGTTACACTGGGAAAGTTACCATCCATTGCCCTGTAGGAGAGGAATACCGAAGGGTCAATTTCTGAGAGTTAAGAGAAATTGCTCCAGAGATGAGGACTTTAGGAGACAGTCAGGTATGTTGAGAGAGAGATTTCTTAATCGAGGATATCCCTCAAGAGTCCTGGAATCAGCCTTTAGGCATGCACAAAAACAGAATAGGACAACTTTGCTACAAGGTAAACCCCAGGAAGATAAAGACAACAATAAAGCACGTATAGTTGCAACTTTTGATGACAGAAATCTAGAAGTGGTTAATATCCTTAAAAAATATTGGGGAATCTTAATGTTGGATCAGGATCTAGAAGGATACCTTCCTTCAACCCCCTTGATAACTTATCGGAGGGGTAGATCTATCAAGGATAGACTGATCCATAGCCACTATACACCAATACCCTCCCAAGGCACGTGGTTGGAAAGGAGACCGATTGGTATGTTTAAATGTGGGCAGAGATGTGTAGCCTGCCCATATATACAACAAACTAAATCCTTCACAAGTGCCTCAAATGGAAAACAATTTTTCATTCGTGATTTTGCCAACTGTAGGACAGAAGGAGTAGTCTATATGTGTATATGCCCCTGCCCACTTAATTATATTGGAAAAACAAGGAGAATATTTAAAAGAAGGGTGGGAGAACATCTGGGGGATATACGAAATAGGAGAGACACGCCAGTAGCCCGACATGTGTGGGAACATCATAATGGTGAATGGGAATCTCTGCGCTTTTTGATCTTAGAGGTCGTGAGACCATCCCCCAGAGGAGGGGAATGGGATAGACGAATCCTATGTAAAGAGGCCCAATGGATCTATCGTATGGATTCAGTTCATCCAAAGGGCCTCAATGAGACTTTGCAATTTGGTTGTTTTATTGAATAGACTCTGCTTTGGGTCTGTTCACCCTGCTCTGTTTTGTTCGCACTCTCCATGGAGGACCACTATTGATTTTTCAAATCTGACCATTAGATATGCATCAGTACTATATCATTAATTTTTTATTATATTCATTGATTACTTACAGTCTGATAATTTATGTCAGCTGAGGACAGTGAATGTCTGTACCCCGAAATCTTTGGCCCTGTACTAAGCCCATGTTAAACTATGTGTGTCTGTTATATAGTAGTTGCTCTGGGAAATTTAGAGAATTAAGATGAGACGTCCCGCCGCAGTAGTTTGCTATCAATATACATTGGAGTGGATGGGGTGGCGTCAGGAACGAGTGCACTTGCCATAGGTGATCTCTGCTGCTTCTAGGCAGTATATGTGGTCAGGCACACATTTGAGCCTCAGCGAACTGTATTTTTAATAAGCACAGTGATGATCCCAGTAACACTAACCGGAAGTGACATATGTCCTTCTTCCGGATATGCGCAGTGTAGTGTTTGGAACGCCGGGCGCCGCATGGTCTGGGCCGGCCTTGTAGACATGCGCAGTATCGTTCCCGGCGGCACCAACCGGAAATGACATGCATTTCCCCTTCGGACATGCGCAGTTCAGTATCCGGAACGCCGGGTAAATCAAAGATAGTGGGATACGTGCACACATTATATAGGAACCCGGCAATAGGCATAAACTAACACACACCAATTCGGAAGTGTTAGGGGCTTGATTGTTATACATTTGAGGGGTCATTGAAGGTATTTAAGGGAAGCGGAGATGATTTGCTCTGTATCCCTCTTATCCTGGGTGCCAGCATACCAAAGGAGCTGCGGGGATTATCATTCTTATACCTGGCAGCATCTAAGTTAAGTATCAGTCTCCCTACCTAATTTGAATAGGAGGTTATGTGTTGTAGACATGTTGTATATGCGTTGTATATAGCGTACCTCTTATTCACAGCGAGAGGAATTTTTGAATCCCCTGATGAACCCTAAAATTGTACGGGGGAAACGCGTCGGGATAGCTGGGATGTAAGGTTTTTATACACGTATATAGTGATACTGTCTGTCATAAAAGCGGAGCCGCCCTTTATCGGGGCGAATACTCCACTGACGGATAGTACACAGTATGCTGTATCATCTAGGTATGTAGTGGTAATATATAGGGGTTTAGATTGCATTATTTTAGATAGTCTAGTAAAAGTTATGTTTTAACAGGGATTATAATTTGCAGTGATATATTGGTTTGAATCCTCTGTTTATATAGAATTTGCAGTATTTCTCATGAAAGTCAATAGACCGAGCTCCGATGGGGGCACATAGGTTTGGAAGTATCAAGGGGAAAGGGGGCGAATGGATCGAGAAGCTGGAGGAACTGTCAGGATCGGTGGAGGAAGCCTGATAACATGGGGTTGGTTCACAGCCAAAGATGTTGGATACTTGACCAGGATCAATGTTGATCTCTAAGCTGAGCTATATATATATATATATGAGTATTCTACAAGAGGAGTTACTTCATACACTCGAGTACTATGGGTATGAAAAGGACGACATAGTGTTCCAGCAGGACAATGAGCTGAAGCAGACGTCAAGGTTGGAGAAGGAATGGTTCAATGACAATTAAGTAGAGTTGCTGCATTGGCCTCCACAGTCCCCAGACTTCAACCCAATTGAACACTTGTGGGAAGAGTTGAAGGAAAAACTGTATTCGTACCCAGATCCATTATGCACCAACATTGAGAACATGTAGAAGAGACCTGGGGTCAGATTTTGGTGAAGACATGCTTAAATCTGATCCAAAGCCCAGAAGGATTCAGGCAGAGCTGAAAGCCAAAGGGGGATTTACCAAATACTAACAAAATAATAAAAATTAACAGTTAGATTTTTAGGAGCTAAACAGTAACAATGCAGTTACATAACAAGAATTTGCAGAACTAAGCAGATGCTAAATACTTAATAATGTATGTATAAGATAGGTAAGATGATTGTCTATAATGATGGTAGCCTCATGTTCCTTTGAAGTGAATGGTAAGATATGGAGCCTGAAAGCCAAAAAGTTCAAAACATTGTCACTAGAGATGGGCGAATATCTCAAAAGTTTGATTCACCGAATTATCCGCAAAAATTCATTTCAACCCGAATTTATTTGCAGCGAATCACGTTAAAAAACAGCTATTTCCTGGCTGCAGAGAGCCTGTAGGGTGTTGTAGAACATTGTGCCATGCTCAAATATGCATAGGGAGCGTGGCTGGTATTCATACAATGCTGTGTTTTAGTATGAGACGCAGATGACAGCCGCCGCTCTTAAAATCGCTTCACACTTCACTTCTCTGGGCAGTTACAGGAGCAAAACTGACCAAATAACTGAAGTGGGAACGCAGCCTGAAAAGGTAACGTCAGCGCCAGCTGGAAAGAACTGAGCTGAGGGCCAATATCCTACTATAACATCAAAGAGCGCACTCTATTTACACCGACATCAGATGATTCCACATATTACGACATAACCTGTTCTGTTAAACGCTGATATACGTAGAGACCCCCGAAAGAGTGGAGAGAGTGTCGGCAGTAATTTTGCGTTGACGTCACTGATCATGTTGCCCTTCCTTTCATCCGTCAGTGTCTGTTTTCAATCGGTCAATAATTCATCAGCACTGCAAAAGCCAAAAACAAACAGGATTTGATCCAAAACAGAGATGACCAGTAAATGGGATATTTGTATGTCTTCTGTGTTCTGTATCCACTCCTGCTTTTGGCTACCCAATCATCAGACAATCCTGATCCTTTTCATTCCTTCTGACAGATTAAAATAAGGAGAAAACCAAATATAGTGGCAACGTCATAGAGTGGTGGAGGGTGGAAACAGCATTAGGAAACCACAGGATGTTCAAGTGAGATAGTGGTCAGTTGGCAGCAGCATAACTAGGCCACAGAGTGGCACAAACATAGAGTGTGGAGGTGGCAGCAACATGAGTAGGCCACAGAGTGGCACAATGACAGAGTGTGGAGGCGGGTGGCAATACCAGTCACTGGTAAAAATGGTGGGTGGCAGATGGCGCAGCTGGCAGCAAATGTGTGGCATCAGGCGGGTGGCAGCTTCAGAATAGTAGCTGAGGCAGGTAGTTTGAATCAAGACTCATTTCTCAAAGTTTTGGTTAGGTGTCATGACTGATCTCATCTGATGCACAAGGCATTGGTGTGTGGAAATCCTGGCCGATCCGCGCCTGATTCATCTTGACAAAAGGGGAGTCTCTCCACCTTTCGGGTGGACAAGCGAGTTCTCCTTGGGGTAACTATGGCCCCCCACAGCACTGAACACCCGCTCGGATGCCACACGACGGGCCGGGCAGGACAGCTTCTCCAGTAAAACTCGGCAGGTTGCGGCCACACATCCAATTTGGCTGCCCAGTAGTCCAGCGGATCTTCTACCTGGGGTGGCAGAGTGCTGTCTAAGTAAGCCCCCACCTGCTGGTTCAGGGTCTGCTCCAGGTCCTGCTGTTGCTGTTGAGTACTCTCCTCACTAGGTGGGTGAAGAAAGCTGCTCATCAACTACTCCAGACTTAGTCTGCTGCTGATGGAGCTGCTACTGCTTCTACCTCCCCCCCACAGGAGCCGTGGCAGTGGTACATGAGTGATGAGGAACCCCACGGTCAGACCTATCAGAGGATGGACGATGGCACACATAGGAAGCAGCCAACTGACTACATAGGATTTCTCTATAGTACGCGAGTTTCTCCTCCCTTTCGGCAGTTGGAAAAAAGGCTCCCATTTTGGACCGGTAGCGAGGGTCCAAGAGGGTGGAGAGCCAGAAGTCATCCCTCTGCTGGATGGTGACTATTCGGCTGTCAATAGCCAGGCAAATCAGCATGCTGCGGGCCATCTGCACAAGTGACTCTGAGGGACTCCCTGCCTCCTTCTCCACTGTATACTGCCACGGTGTGTCTAGGTCATCTGCCTCATCTCCTTCTACCTCCTCCGGCTGCTCCTGCTCCTCCTCTCCTGTCTCCTGAGTAGAAAAACTACTCATTTCGCCAGACACTGCTTGTGCTCCAATGTCCTCCTCCTCCTCCAGTTCAGCCCCCACCGGACTCATGTGGCTGTGAGATGTAGTCGCCACGTCTCCAGTCCCCTGACATGACAGATTTTGCAGCATCTGTTCAAGGACATGAAGTAGTGGAATGACGTTATCCATCCCATAGTCCAGGCGACTGACAAATAACGTGGCCTCCTCAAAGGGCCTAAGCAAACTTCAGGTGTCACGCATGAGATGCCACTGGCTGACATCAAAATTACACAGGGGAGTACTCCTGTCCATTTTTAGAATGTCTTGCAGATGGGTGAAAGACTTCAGGAACCTTTTGACACCCAGATTGAACACGTGCGCCATGCAGGGCGCCTGGCTCAACCCTCCTCGGTGAAGCATGGACACCATGTTCCTTCCATTGTCTGTCACCATGGTTTCGATTTGCAGTTGTCGCGGAGAAAGCCACACATTGATTTCGTGTTGCATGACGTGGAGCAGTTCCTCCCGTGTCACTTTGTTCGCCCAGGCAAATCAGGTGTAGAACTGCGTGACACCGCTGTGGCCTACACATGTGGTATGATGGAGCAGCACTTAGACTTGTCATTGGCGCAGGATTAGCAGTTTGACAACGTGGAGAAGAATGCGGCGTCTCCTGTCCAAGTTGCTGGTGTTGCTGGGTAGCAAGCACATTCACCCAGTGGGCCGTAATGGACATGTACTGGCCCTGACCGTAGTTACAGCTCCACACGTCCGCGCTGCCGTGCACCTTGGAACAAACCGATAAGCTCAAGGACTGGCCCACCTTCTGTTCTACATATTTGTGAAGGGCTGGTACTGCCTTTTTCGAAAAGAAATAACGGCTGGGGACTCTCTACCTCCGGTTGGCACAAGCCATTAGTTCTCTGAACGGTGCAGAGTCTACCACTTGGAAAGGGAGGGACTGCAGTACCAACAACTTGGATAGGAGCACATACTGATGTCTCTTGGCAATCGCTTCGGTGAATGACTGCTGGCGCCACGAGTGGCGAGGAGCAGGAGCATCTGGACCGGTACATGATGGGAAAGACTAACAGCTCCTTTCGGCAGAGGTGGTGGAGCATTGACTGGCTGCAATGGCATGCATGCCACTGGGTGCTGCTGCTGCGGTGGCAGAATGGACCACCACATCTGAGACACGTTTCTTCCAGGCCACTGGATGGTGAGCTGCATGTGTTGACGCAGGGCCGTGGTGCCAACGTTAGCTCCCTGTACACGCTTCACTTTCTGCCCACAGATTCTACATATACACATATTCGGCTCCTCCGGCGTCTTTTTAGAAAACTGCCACACCGCCGCAAAGGTGATTTTACCGCCAACGCTCCGCACTGAGTGACTACTACCGCTGCTGCTTCGGTGAGCCCCTGTGCTGCTACTTTCTTGGACTTGCAAAGTAGGTGGTCTAAACCATGGCCGTTTGGCTCCCGCCCTCGCACTGCTGCCATCCTGCTGACTCATGGCTACACTACCGACTTGCTGGCTGTGCCGCTGCCTGACACGCAACCTGACGCCCTCTTCTCCCGATGATGGTGATGAAGCCCTTGCTTCACCCGGCTCCCAAGTGCGATCGGCTACATTGTCATCGATTACTGTTTGCCCATCACTGCTGTCCTCCAAAATGGTCTCGGTATGCAGAGCCTGACCTCTCACAACATAACCTCCCATGCCACTCTCTACATCACTACTTGCCCGCCTACTGCAAGAAGCAGCAGATGTCCGCCCCACTTCATTGCTGCCTAGTTTCTCCTGACTGTCCTCAAATAGTTTGTCCTTGCTGTATAGTGGCGCAGAACCCAGACCACAAAATAGTTCTCTGATTGAGGGAACTGAACGAGCAGGTGGGCCAGTCTTTCAGCCTGTCGCTGTCTTCCAAAGTATATATAGTTTTGATGCAGTATTTTATGATTTTGTGTTGTTTAGAATATTTATGCTTTGTAAGTGACATTGGTGGGTGATTCTTGTTAACGTTAGCCTGAAAACCCATCTCTTCAGGATTGCCTACAACCAACAATAACCCTGCTGTCACTACACTATCCACAACCATGTCTGCCCTCACCTTGTCTCTTCCCACCTTCCTTTTAGAGTGTAAGCCTCACGGGCAGGGACCTTCTCCTTCTGTACCAGTTGTTAGTTAGTAATTTGTCACTTGTACTTGTTTGACCTATGTTATGTATGAAACCTGAATGTAACAGCGCTCTGGAACCAAGGGCGCTCAAAAATAATTTGATGCAATAATTTATGATTTGTGTTGTTAGATATTTATCTTAGTAAGTGACATTGGTGGGTGATTCTTGTTAACGTTATGTATTGAAGGAGTAATCTGTCTCTGTTCTATTTAGTCTCAGCAAGACTTGTAAGTTAGTCTTCCAGAGAATAAATTGTTAATGAACACTGTTAAAGCTGTAAATACGGTATTAATGAAGAATATTGGATACCTACTTAGTATTCATGATTTTTTTTTTTTTTATGTTAAAGGAATATATTTTTTAGTTTTAATTTTTTTTTTTTTAACTTTGTTTTTATTAAACATCTTCAGATAACATACAGGTTAACACAGGCAGAAGAATTAACAGTCTTACAACGTAGTATTTGTCATAGTACAATTACACAAACCATTTATCTTCTTTAGACGTTATTTTCCTTTTTTTTCCCCCCCTTATTCTACCCTAACCCAACAGTTCACAGATCACAAAGCAGTTCCTATGCAGAACCTAAACCAAAACTAACCATAACTAACGTTTGCTGCCAAGTTATGTCAAGTGTTCCCAACGAACTGGCGTATTATTGGGCGGTGCCTCCTCCCTCCTCTTATCCATCTCGGATGAGTCTGCCCGGCCGTGTCCTTATCCCCGAGTATCCCGGCCCCTTCTTTGATTTCAAATCAGGCTTTAAGGGGACCCATTGCTCAGTACAACAATCTGATCCCCCTCTTTCTCCTCTCATCATTCTATCACCGGTTGTTCTCCCGACATTTGCCTTCCCATGTACCATGAGGTCAGTTCAAAACATGCCCTTATTCTTCGCCTAGTTTCCTCTGGTAATGTGTTTATGAATGTGCCCCACAGAGAATAGAAGTTCCTTACCCCACTCTTTATGTGAAGAAGCCCCCAAACTCAATCCTTTATGCATCAAATAATTAAGTTTGTCCCAGAATAAGTTAAAGGTTGGGGCCTTGGGCTGTAGCCATCCGTGTAAAATTGCTTTTCGGGCAGCTGCTGCTACTATATGTAGCACTCTCCCCTCCCGTCTAGATAATCTTTGTTCATCACTGTCTACAAAACTGAATATTACTCATGAGGAGTCCGGCGTGAAAGAGAGGTGTAGTGTGTCTTTTGCATAATCTATCACCTGCTCCCAGTACCTTTTAATTACCGGGCATTCCCATAGACAGTGATATAAGTCAGCTGCAGGGGACCCACACTTGAAGCAATGGTCTGTTGCGAACCTCCCCATTCGGTGTCCCCTCAAGGGTGTAAGATAGGCCTTATGTATTATTTTAACAAACATCTCCTGATACCTGGCAGCTGGTAGATATTTGTGTGCATCCCGTAATGCCTCCAATATCACTGATGGGGTCAGGCAAGCATCCCTAGTCTGCCACTTTGTTAGGCCACAACCTGATTGTTCATAATTGACATCATCATGGAGGTATTTATATATTACAGAGAGATGCGCTTTTCTCGAAGGCGGATACAGCAGCACCCGCTCAAAAATCGCATCCCATTCAATTGGTCTAATGGTTTGCATCACTTTGGTAAAATAGCTCGCCATTTGCATGTAATTAAAAAAAGGGAACTGGGAGTGTCGGGTATTTTTGCTGTATCTCCCAAAGGGAGAGTATTTGTCTGGTGTCCGGGTGCACGAAATGCCGCACTTGTTGCAGGCCCATTGTATGCCAAATTTTGAAAATATTATGAGGTTTGCCCTCTTGAAAGTCCAGGTTTGACATTAGAGACAGATATGGGGAATAATCTGGGTTTAGGCTTTTATTTTGCCGGATTTTCCGCCACGCCCGCCAGATGGGCATTAACATATGATTTGACTTTATCTCTGGTGGTAGCTTGTTAAAGAGTAGATGAACAAAATTAAGGAGGGAGATATGGGGAAGGTTCGATTGGTCCAGCGCACTGTCGGTAAAGACATTGGTGGATTGTGTCCAATCAGCCAAGAACCGACCCAAGGCGGCTAAATTGTATGGGGTATAGGGAACCCCAAACCTCCATGGATTTGCGCGGGGTGCAAGATGTACAAAGGAATACGTGCTCTTCTATTACCCCAAAATGAATGTCCTGTACGGGGCATTGATGATTTTCTCCTCCCCAGGGCGCAGTTTAAATAGGAGCATGTGAAAAATGTAGAGTAGGCGGGGGAACTCCACCATTTTAATGAAAATTACACCCGCCCGAAAAAGAAAAATGGAAGCTTGGACCATTTCTTCATGGTGTCTGAGAGCTTTCCCAAATAAACATCCATGTTTTTTTTGTATAGGGTATCTGGGTTTCTGGTTAGCCACACCCCTAGATATTTAATTTCGTGCTTGCACCAGCGAATTGTATGCGACGTGGACCACAATGGTGTCGCTGGGCCCTGCAAGAGCATACCCTCACACTTATCAACGTTGATAGTGTATCCCGACAGTGCACCCTTGTCCATCACATCCTCAAGTACCTGGGCCACCGTCTGTTTTGGGGTTTGGGCTAACATTAAAAGGAGATCATCAGCATAAGCCGTGACCTTTATTTCCCGATGTGGGAAAGAAATTCCGTGGTAAAGAGGGGACTGGGAGATGTGATACAACAGGGGATCAATAGATAGGTTAAAGAACAAAGGCAATAGTGGGCACCCTTGCTTAGCTCCTCTAAAGGGGTCTATTACCGGCGAATTTTTTTTATTTATGAGCAAGGAAGTAGTAGAGTTAGATTGTAGGTGGTCAACAAAGCTGGAAAAGCGGCCCCCGAACCCTCTACGCAACAGAGTGGCATTGAGAAAAGGCCAGGACACCTTGTCAAACGCCTTTTCTGCGTCTAGGCTGAGAAACATGGTTATAGGCTGTCCCGCCTCCCGAGCTCGCGTTATAGCCGCCATTGCCGTACGCACGTTTTTCATGGAATGCCTGTTGGCAATAAATCCATTTTGTGAGGGATGAATTATTTTGGGCAGGAGATTTTGCAATCTAATGGCCAGGATTTTAGCTAGGATTTTATAGTCCTGATTTATTAGTGATATCGGTCTGTACGAGGCCAGCAGGGTTGGATCCTTCTGGGGCTTCAGAAGTAATACAGTTTGAGAATCATGAAAGGAGTCCACCACCGCTGATCCTATGTATATGTCATTGTACAATTTAGTGAGAAGGGGGATGATTTCTGTGGCCATGGCTTTAAAAAACTCGGCCGAGTACCCATCTGGCCCTGGAGATTTCCTGTTCGCCAGTCCCGCCACCACCTTGCGGACCTCTTCCTCTGTTATTTCAGCCTCTAACTGCGCCCTTTGTGCCTCTGTGATGCCTGGCAAATTCAATGAATCTAAATAAGATGATACCCTCTGGGCATCATAAGGGTCAGCGCTGTACAGGGATTCGTAAAAATCTATAAATTCTTGTTCTATGTCTTGGGGGCTTGTTAGTATTGTACCCGTTGATAAAGATTTTATTGCCGCTATGGGAGGCCTCGTCTGCCATGGTTTTGTAGTATTTGCCAAAAGTGAACCCATTCTGTTTCCCCACCTATAGAATTTATTTTGTTGTATCCTTAAAGGAGTTGTCTCCCTACAGAGTGTCACAGAATGCATGAATGAAATACTCTGTCACTTCCTGGTTCAGACTGACTCATTTGCATACAGCTCTGTGCTCCCTGCTTTCAGTTGCTAATTAGATCAGATTAGCTAAAACAGCTTTTCAAACTTGCTCTCAGAAGGCTTTATCTGATCCCCCAAAAAAAAAGCCCTAATTACAGTTCTGTTTATTTACATAAATCAAGCTTTTTGCAGGACAGACACTGCTGCAACCTGTGTGATGACATCACTCACTGTTATCTCATTGAACAAACAGCAGGGGGAGAATTGTTTACAGGTCTGTTACTGACAGAACTGAAATAGCCAGGGAGGTCATAAATTCACTTGTATCTCCTTAGGGAAAACAGAGGAACAAAGCAATATATTTGGAAAATGTCTTTATTTTGTGTTCCCTACAATTTGAAAGCTATTCTTTGTAGCGAGACAACCCCTTTAAGTGGGCTTCAGCTTCTCCCTGTAGAAAAGTGTGAAGCAGCTGCTGCGCTGCCACAAATTTTTGTTTGTTTTCCGATGAGGGATCTAAAGAGAATTTATTTTGGAAATGACGAAGGCTTGAGTGCAGCTCCTGGAATTTTTTATTTTGGCTTTTACGTTTCATGCTGACATAACTTATGATGTGACCTCGCATGACAGCCTTCGCTGTTAGCCATAACAGAGGTGCTTCCTGAGCGTGCCTTGCATTATCTACCAGGAACTGCATCCAATGTACCCGCAGGAATTCCCTAAAATCGTCCGATTGACTCAGATATCCCGGAAATCTCCGCCCTTGTGGTTTTGTAACAAGCGAACACCCCCCATCGAGATTGTTATGGGGACGTGATCGGAGATCACGATTGGGAGTATGTCCGTGTCTGCAATGGTATGGTATAAGGAAGAGGATACCAGTGCCAGATCTATGCGTGAGAATGATCCGTGCACGGCAGAGTAAAAGGTATAGGATCTCGAACAATCCAGCAAGGCAAGAACTGCTCCGCTCAGCAATAGCGTCGCACGTAACTTCCGGGTCCGGAAAACTGTAATATAATAACTTTATTTAGGAACAAAACATGTTGCAGCAGTACACAAACAGGCTAAAACAGAGCTACCTAGCTTACGCGTTTCGAGCGCAAGGGCTCTTGCTCACAGCTATAACACGGGGCGAAAATTCCCGGGTTTTAAAAACATAGAACTAGCCAATAGGAACGCATCAAAAAGAGCACATGGTGACATAATAGTAATTTGCATATTTAAACAGGTAGAATACATTGTATTCAGATATAACGTTACAAGTATGGTAGCTGGCCATGTCACAAGAATGTATCTAGAGACATACTAATAAATATATAATAAATCAGTTCTATAATTACATCCATAAGGGGCTCTGGTACCTAAATTCAATATCCACTGCGCCTCCCTATGTCTCAATTACTAATCCAACTACTCCCTCTGTATGGCTTATCTACCTGTTTAATGGCATAAAAAACTAAATTAGAAACATCCCCATTATGTATTTCCAGGAAATGTTTAGCCGCACCAGATGTTTGCGTATGTTTATTACGTATACTGTGCAGGTGTTCAGCTATCCTCACTTTCAATTTCCGTAGGGTGCTCCCAACATATTGGACATTACATAAGGTGCATTCAACTACATATACCACCGGGTGGCTATCGCAGTTCAAAAATTTGAACATTTTATATGTGCGTTTATTCATAGTGTCACTAAATGTGTTAGATTTTTTTGCATATTTGCACATGTTGCAACGAATGCCACCACAAGGAAAAAAGCCTTTTAAAGAAAGCCATGTTTTTTGAGATGACTCTGGAATGAGTGCACTGGGGGAAATCATACTACCTAATGTTTTATTTTTCCTGGGTACACATTTAACCCCTTTGTCTATAATCTCCGCCAGTACTGGATCCTGTCTTAAGATGTTTAGATTTTTGTAAAATATTTTTTTAATACTTTTAAAATCTTGGCTGTATTGCATGGAAAATACCAGCATATCATTTTTTAATTGCGTTGGTTTCATAGCTGTTACTATTGTTCTTATTATACATTAACAGTTGTTCTTGTGTCTTAGTTCTGATTTTATCTTTCGCCTTTCTCAAGATTTCTTTAGTATAACCTCTCTGTTGTAACCTATTATCTATTTTTTCTATTTCTTCTTTGAGATCTTTATCGCACGTACAAGTTCTTTTAGCCCTGAAATATTCCCCGTATGGAATAGCTGTTATAGTATGAGGAGAATGACAGCTATTGGCTTTCAAGATGGTGTTGGGAGCACCCTAAGGAAATTGAAAGTGAGGATAGCTGAACACCTATATAGTATACGCAAAAAACATACACAAATATCAGGTACGGCTAAACATTTCCTAGAAATATACAATGGGGATGTTTCCAATTTAATCTTTTATGCAATCGAACAGGTAGATAAGCCATACAGAGGGAGTAATTGGATCAGCAAATTGAGACATAGGGAGGCGCAGTGGATATTGAATTTAGGTACCAGAGCCACTCATGGATGTAATTATAGAACTGATTTATTATATATTTATTAGTATGTCTCTAGATACATTCTTGTGACATGGCCAGCTACCATACTTGTAACGTTATATCTAAATGTATTCTACCTGTTTAAATATGCAAATTACTATTATGTCACCATGTGCTCTTTTTGATGCGTTCCTATTGGCTAGTTCTATGTTTTTAAACCCGGGAATTTCGTCCCGTTTTATAGCTGTGAGCAAGAGCCCTTGCGCTCGAAACGCGTAAGCTAGGTTGCTATGTTTTAGCCTTTTTGTGTACTGCTGCAACATGTTTTGTTCCTAAATAAAGTTATTATATTACCGTTTTCCGGACCCGGAAGTTACGTGCGACGCTATTGCTGAGCGGAGCAGTTCCTGCCTTGCTGGATTGTTCATTATAGCCGTAGGAGCCACGGCTTTCCGGATTTAACGGGAATTAAAAGCACATGCATTCTCTTACAGAAGGACACTTGCAGCAAATATTAGAGGTGAGCCAACGGTCTTTATTTATAGCGATCTACGTCTGATAGCGGGTTAAACACGCCATTCACTGTAGTCGAAGGACATCGATTCGGGTCATCAAGTGTCAAGGAGAGAGTCGCCCGGTCTATGTCCCCCTAACAAAGTCTGTTGATATTTCTCTCAGGTGAGGATCTGCGGTACAGCAATTTAAAGTTGCCCATTATAATAGATTAGAGTATGTTCGGGCTGTGAAGGAAGCGTGACAATATCAAAAATAGGAACTCGTTGTTTCCAGTGCATGGGGCATTATTCCAATGTAGGTATGATGTAGTGTCTGTATGCCTATCTTCACAAAATCCACAGAGTAATATCAATACTTTGGGCTCAGATACGGTATATAAAATATAACTCTTTATTGAAAAAATTACTGAAAAACCTAACAACTTACCCTCAAAATTGCCTACCTAAACTGCCTAATACTGGGTCGAAACCCCGCCCCAACAATTAGGGCGACCCCCACCTGCGAACCTTTACTAGATACCACCTTTAAGTGCCACCTAGTCGATAGTATCTTAACCACTACTCATAGGCATACAATACAGTGTGTAGTGCCACCTAGACCTAAACTATCCGTCACCAACACTACAATCCAGTACCCTATACTTTACACGTATCCCATTACCGACGCCAGTTTCCCCCCACTCCTCTGATAAGAGTGGGTTCATCTGGGAACAATAAATTATTCTAATGTGGCCAAACAGTACTCATAAGGTTATCTCAGTATGTACCACACAAAATTCATTACTCAAACCAAATAAAATACACGTTCCCAGAACTACGAAATACCGTATACAGCCTTGCATGAAAGAATATACACATATACATATCGTGTGCGATACACACTCACCGTCCTCTATGAATATTATAGCGTCGTGCGCCAAAGATGAGGCACTTCTCACACTCAGTGAGTGCCAGGTCGACCCAGGTGGAATGCTGGGCCGGACTAGATGGTTCCCGAACGGCTGCACTGTAGCGGAGACAATAATGAGTTTAATTACACGTTGTCCAACTCAGGATCAACAAGCCAGGTGGGACACAGGGAAGAGAGTCCTCTAACCCGTCCGGCTTGTAGAATGAAGCACAATCCTGCCCGGGAGCGACAACGCCCACAACAAAGGCACGCAAACAAAAAACATCAACACAAATAAGTTGTTGCACTAAACACCAAGAGTGACTGCAGACGATAACACCCTCGCCCATTCCAATGCATCATGAGATGGTTATATGTATAAAAGCAATTAAATCCAAACCAATGTGAGTAAATAAACGTTATTGGATTGCATGCTGACATTCTAAGAAGCAGACAGGAAAATAATTAGTCGGTAAAGCCAACTACAATATTTAAAATATATGAATGATACCAATCAAATTAAATATATAGATTAGCTCATAACCACGGAAAAATAGCAGGAGATTAACATGAATGACGCAAACGGTTAGAGAGGTCTAATTCCATTTGGGATTGTAGAGTTTATTAAATAGGAAGATCCAGTATCGCTTTCCATCTGGAGTATTTTCTTCTCATAAATCCCCCTTCCTAGGGGAAGGATGGACTAATTTCAACGTACGAGGATTGTAAATAGATAAGAGGGATCGTTCACTTATGTTCTTACACAAATTCATAGTGTCTTGCCCTACGGTAGTTTCGCGGTCCATTCCTAACATCCCCCAGGTGTTCACAAATCCACGACTAAATTACCGGAGAGTTCCTTACCCACATACTTCCTTGGGGCACGGGCAGTGGACTGGTAAATGACCCCCCATTGTTTTTATCAATTAGCATATCACTTAAAAGGTTTAAATATATTGAACTGTCAGAAAATTCATCACTGACTTCGTTACTGATATGGCAAGGGCAGGCCTTACATTTCCGCACCTATAAGTGCACTGTACCTTTGATGTAAGACAAGTGCGGCCGAAGGTGTTGGTGTCGAAAAATGACTCTGAACCAAACCGGTCCCTAATATTTCTTGCCTCCTCTGTACGTAATACCTGGGGGTACATGTATTAACAATTCCTCTCAAAATGTGGATCTTGTGTTAAATCTGCCCAAAAATTTCTTGAGATCATTATTTCTCAACTCTGGCTGAAGAATCTCATATGTAACCTATGATCCTAACCTCTCCTATGTGATGTTATGGAGGATTTTGTTTGCTGTAATAGAGCAGCGACCGATCAAGTATAGAGGCTGATTGATATGCTTCTGTAGAGGATATGTCGTGCCGGTCATCCCCGCTCCAGGAATCTAGTTCTTTAATTCTCAGCTTCCTTTCTTAAAAAGTCCCTTAGCGCCATGAAACAGTTCCTTAGTTACACGCATAAACTGTCCCTTTGGGTATAACCCTTTCACTAAGTGGGGAACGGGCATGATGACTTTCCCACAGTAGGAGACTGTTCCTGCTGTTTGGCTTACGATACCAGGTAGGATGCAGGCGGCTTTGCCGGGCCCTTAGTGATCCAAGATGTCCAAAACTCCCAATTCATTCTCTATGTCATGACTGGATGTGAACCTAAGTCAATGTCATTAATATTAAGTTTATTGACAAACAGATGAAAAGACTCTCTGAGACGTCCATCAAAGTTCACGATGTCATTACAATAACGCACCCACAATAGGCGATGTGTTTCTTGGGCATCAACTGATGGTCACATCAAGAGAAGGCCCCAGGTGTGCTCCCACCTAGCCCAGAAGGGATTAGCATACGAGGCGGCACAGGGGCTCCCCTTAGCAGTCCACTGAGCTGGTGGTAACAGCACTCCGACCATCAAACAGGAAAGAAATCTGTGTCGTCAAAATGACAAAAATGCATCAATTTGGTCACAAATGGAATTACTGCTGGCATGTAGGGAAAAATTATTATACTATTAAGACACAAGACAGCTCACAGCCTCGATGCCCCTTATCATGTGGGATGGAAAATTATACAAGGGCCTCCGACGTCTATTTTGATTGCCACATATACGGGGTCAAATCCCAATTGATCCAAATTTTAGTAGTTACGGTTTCTGTTGTATCTCTGTCAAAGGATGGATGTTGCTCGTTACCATCGGATGACCAGAATCGAATCTACATAACAGACTAATATTTTGTGTATGATTGTCGATGCCCGGACAATATAGGTCGACATCTTAAAGGTCGACACAAGGCCTTGTGGTACCTTAGGTAGTCCGTAGAAATCGTCGGCAACTCGTGGGGCCCGACGGTAACAGGCAACATTAAATTCCCTGTTTACTTATTTAGGTTCAGAGATCAAGGCTTCTTAAGGGATTAATTTCCTTTTCTGCCCCTAAATAGTAGCTCGACCCCGGGTTCAGTTGGCAGGACTTCATAACCAGACTTACTCGTTTAAAATCTCATAGAACATGATTGCAGTATAATCCATCGCCAATTGAGCGATGACTGTTTTCCCACCCTTATCTGAGGGCTTCACAACAATCGGATCGATCCTGCTCGTGGCTTTTTTTTAGTTCGCCAAATATTGGCCTTTAGATTGTTGTATATCTTTTGTTTTTTATTATTCATCCTACTCGTTTGTAATTTTTCTATAGAGTCAACAAAAACTTTGACGAAAAGTTATACGATATTGTTATTATACTAGGTGGCATTTTAGTACTTCTTGGGTCTTAAATCAGAAGAGGGCCCTTTTGCACCTTTATTTTTCATCCCTCCTCCAATAGTTCTGTAAATTGTTCTAACATTCTTGAACAAGACTCTGAGGGGAATCAATGCCCCATTCAGAGCATTGCTACTCTCTCGATTAAGTTTGAAATTTTTTTCTCCATTTAAGATTCCATAGGGCAAGTGATGGATGTCATTCACCACCACAATTAAATACATTCTGTGACGTTATTAGGTCAAAATATGACAAATCCCTTTTGTCAATTTTCTTTTTCGTCAGTTGTGAGGGCTCTATGAGACCGCCATTGAATGATATTGATTATTATTATCCCCAAGATATACTTTGTTTGTATATTCTTTCTAAAACGAGAGGGCAGGCGGTCGGGGTGCCTCTGACTCGTGGATGTATGCATGCAGATTTGAAGACTGATGACATAGCCCCATTATACAGCATTTGCGCCCAATTGGTCCTGTAATTGTTTTATCCACTGGCTGTTTCCTCTTTTTTTGTCTTTTTTCTTGGGTATATCATTGAGAATATTGATGTCGGACCCATGTGTCTAGTGACAGGTTGGGGGATCTCTGATATAACATTCTATCCCTCCTACGGAAGATCACTCTCGGAGGTATCTGTGTCTAGATCAACGATAAATCTGTGGTCGAACTCTGGGGCACCGGTTTCATACTTCTAGGCTAGAATATGCACGATTTTCCCTCAAATTCTGTCAGGTCCTTACATGATATGTCTGTATGTTTTAGTTACTTTAAAATATGCCGTAAATTTATCAATATTCTGTCTTTTGTTCTAATTCAAATTTGAGAAAGTCAGGGTCCCCTTTATATTTATATGATTGCTTCAGATAATTCCATTATAGCAGCTTCAAAGAATTTATCAAGGGTCACAAACGTTCCTCCTCAATAAATAAATTTTTGAAAAGCAGAGAAGATGATAGTTGCATCCATTTTCCCATTTTTTCATCATCTCCACGTTCTCATAGATTTCTTGGAGCGGCCACAAATATCGGTTATACAGTTAACAACTTTTGGCAACTTTTTTCATTTCTTGTCAGTAATTTTACAAGGATTTTAACTCCACCATGAATTAATATACAACTTGGTATTTACACATTTCAGTTCTTTAAACAAAACCCTGTAATGAACATGCAGAAATCTGGTGCTTATAGGATCAGAAAATTCTCTCTCTGAAAAAAACGCTTTATGATTACGATAGCCATTTATCACAGTATAATTGATCTCGGACATCCCAATATACAACTCTCCCCGAACCAAAAGGGGATAAACTTCCATGGAATTTTTACAATACACAACAAAAAACAACAACCTGTTACTCATATTATTATCATGGCGGAGAAAAGACACATTCGATTTATTCTTACCCCTGGATACAGTAAATCATAATTCATAAAATACATACAGTGCTTGTCTGGATATTAAGCTTGGGCTAGATTGGGATTTATATTTCTTTATACTTTAAATGAAAATTACTGTATTAAACCTAAACTTTTACATAAAATTGCCCCATCCCACCCTTTCTGCACCCCTTACCTACAATAAACATGCCGAATACGTTGGACGAATACCCGCCCCAACAAAAAGGGCGACCCCCCACCTGGTACCACTTTACTAGAAACCCTATAAGTGCCCTGTGATTGTATATTACCCTTATCTTCACCCTATGCATAACAACTACAGTGTGTAGTGACACATCAGACCCATTTATACAAAATATCCTGTCACCAACACACATCAGAATATATATACACGTATCCACTTGTCCTCGACGCGTTTCCCCCACCACGATAGAGTGTTGGTTCATCAGGGAACCATAAAAACTACTTCCTAAAAGTCGGCAACAGTACGATAAGGAATCATCAGTAAGTACCAAAATATTTACAAACAATAATAAATACACCGGTTCCCAGAACCTAGAATACAGTAAAAAGCATGCAGACAAGGATTAACATATTCAATCGTGGGATACCACTCTCGCCTCCCTTATGATATTCTAGCTGTGGCGCCAAAGATGAGGCACCTTCTCACCACTCAGACGAGAGCCAGGACGACCAGGTGGGCATGCTGGGCCGGATAGATGGATTCCGAACGCTGCCACTAAGAGGAGAAATAATGCGTTTTCTAAAATACACCGTTGTCCAAACTCAGGATCAAAAAACGCCAGCGCTGGACACAGGAAAGTAGAGCGTACATCTACCCGACCCGGAAGTAGAATGAAAGCACATCCCGCCGGGATCGGGAACGCCCCACAAACAAAGGCAGCCAAACAACAAAAAACTACAAAACAAAAAGTTGTTGATAAACTCCAAGAGAGAGTAGACGAACCCATCCATTTCAATGATTTGACCGATGGTCTACTATGTATAATACTAAAAGCATTACATTCCACACAATGTGAGTAAATAAAACAGTTATTGAATGGCATGCTGCCATTCTATGAAGCAGCCAGAAATATATTAGTCGGAAAGCAACTACTATATTTAAAATACTATGTATGATACCAAAACAATTAAATAAATAGATAAGCTCATAACAACGGAATAAATAGCAGGAGATTAACATGAATGGCGCAAACGATAGAGAGTCATTAATCCATGTGGGTGTAGCGTTCTTTAAACGGAAGATCCAGACTTCGCCTTCACCTATGGAGTTTTTTTCTTCTCAAAATCACCCTTCCCTAGGGGAAGGATGGACAATTTCAACCACCGAGAATGTATAGATAAGGGGCTGTCCTTATGTTTCAATATTAATATGTCTTGCCAACGGAGTTTCGCGCATCATTCCTAATATCCCCCAAGGTGTTTCAAAATCCCGCGGCCTAAATTCCCGGTTTGTTTTTTACACCACAATAACATCTTGGCGGCACGGGCAGGTGGCCTGGGTAAATGACCACCCTTGTTTTACAAATAGCATATCCAAAAGTTTTAACATATTTGACCTGTCAGCAAAATTCATCTCTGACATTGGTTTACTGATTTGGAAGGGCAGGGCCTTACACCTTTCGCACCTTTTTTTAACACTGCTATCTTCACCCTCAGATATATCGAACCTGCCCTCTGGGTCAGTGTATTGCTCATCTATGGCATTGGACCAACCCTTTTTTGAAATTAAAATCGCTACGCCATCATAGGATTCTTGATTTGTAGTTTGCCCCCCAAAATTAGGTGGGCTCTATCCACGCCGGCCCTAATCGGGAAAAAGGGCGAGGGGGGGGGGGTGAGGCGGGTGGGGTTTTCCCCCCACCCCGGCAGCAGGCCCCACGTATCCTCACATCTAAGGAGGCGAAATCCTAAACACAACATCATAAGGATCAGGAGCGTATTCTTGATTCTTTCAAATTGCTGACCCAACATTGTTTCTTGATTTTAGGTCCTACCATCCGCTCTGGGCATTGCAATGGGAAGCCCTTGCGCCCTCACATATGCCAACCTGTTCCAAACCTTGGATTGAGTTCTTTCATCTTCTGACAGCTTTATGTTTACTATATTAACCCCTTATGAGTATGTCATAGCGCCGGTAAGTGGCTTTGAAACGGGATCGCGGCCCGATCCCGTTTCACTGCCGCCGGGTGTTAGCTGCTAATTGTCCAGTAACAACGGCGGTTTCAGTTTGGAGGGGGAGGGGGCATTAGCTTCGACACGATCTGTACCAATTCTAACCCCTTAGTCGCCGCGGCAAAGATGGCAGTGGCCCTACTTATTGAATGAAAAAATAATGGTGCCCCGCGCGCCATTTTCAGTCCGGATTGGGACAATCCTCGGTGTGCTGGCTGAGTCACATTTTGGTAAACATGGCAGTGGGAAAATAAGCCATTGTGAAGGATTTCAGAGCTGCCATGTTTTGAATTGTCCCACTTCAGGCATAGGCCGGAAACGTGGGTGCGAAACCCGCCATCTTCGGTACAGTCTAATGCACTCGTCTATGCAATGCATTAGCGCTGTCATTAATGTTAGAACGCCCATAGTGGATGATAGCGCCATAGGGGGTCCAAATGTTAAAGAAAATAAAATAACAGTTTTAAAGTACAAAACAAAAAGGATTAAAAGGGTTCAAATCATACCCCACCTTTCCCCATCTTTACCATATCAAAAAGACAATAAAATAAAAAAGTTACACAAATTTGGTATCGTCGCGTCCGAAAAAGTCCGATCTATAATAAAAATTGGAACAACAGTGATCAAGAAAGTCGCGTACCAAACTGCTAGCAATAAAAAGCACGCTTCAGCCCGAAAAAATGCACCCTCACTGACATCTGTAGGTGTTCGTAAAAAAAGTTATTGATCGCACAAAATGGCGCCACGGTGCCAAATTTCAAATTAGCAAAATGTTTGGGATTTTTTTACAGTACCTAAAACATTACTGAAAACCCATCTAACATCATTTGGTTATTGCCTGTTTACAAAACTTCACATAATGTAGAATACTGTTAACATAATTTTACAAAAGAATAAACATAAATGGTGCATAGACATTTTTTTTTAACATTTTGCCCCCCAACTTAGAATTTCTATTTGCCGTTGCCCGGTCATATTCTATAGTAATTTGAATATCAATTAGAATGTACATCTTGTCCCGCAAAATAAAAGCCCTCATGTGTCTATGTAGGTAGAAAAATAAAAAAGTTCTGGCTTTCAGAAGGCAAGGAGGAAAAAAATTTAGAGCCATATTATTATGACTGTCTGTCAGGAAGGGGGTCATTAGTTTCTAAAATACCCTATAGAAACACCCGATGGAATTCAGGCATGTATGACACAAAAATGCACACACTCTATTTGATTCCAAATTAACCCACTAACAGCAGGATAAATTAACCCTTGGGTATAAGATACCCTACAGAAAAAACAGATGGAATTGAGGCAAATATGGGGCAAATAAATACACACACCCTGTATTTTAGTCCACATTAACCCACAATCAAAGGTTAAATTAAACCTTGGGTATAAAATACCCTACAGAAAAAACAGATGGAATTGAGGCATATAAGGGGCAGAAGTAGACAACCACCCAGGACTTTAGGAGAATACCACACAAACTAAAACAATAATACTACAGCTGGTTGAGTGTTACGGTGTCCCTCGACCACGGAGTCGGGTCGCAGGCACACCCGCAACGCTGCAGCACCCCTGCTGCGGCCGTGGCCGCGGCCCACGCTCGGGCCGGGACACCCCGGCATGTCTGGGGCGCACTTACCCCGCCACGCTCCTGGTCCCGCCTGGAGCGCGCTGCTGCTGCCGTCCGGGTGCACGCGCGCCCACTAGAGCGCACACCGCGGCAAACTGCCGGGAGATTTAAAGGACAGTGCGCCCGGTGATTGTTCTCACCAGGCACGGCCCCTATTTAAATGGCCCTGCCTCTTCCCCAGCACCTTGCCGAATCGATAGTGCCTTGTGCCTGAGAGGAAGCCGTCCCAAAAGTGGTCTTGTTCCGTTTACTACTGTTACCGTACCTTCTGCCTCCGTCCCTTGACCACGCACCATTGCCGCCCGTCCTGAGCGTCTGCCTGGCCCCCACTCCGAGCCTGCTTCACGATTTTGTACCACGAACACCTCGGTGCCATGCAGCAAGTCAAGTCAGGGTAGCCGACCTGAGTTAATCCGCCGCAAGCAAGTCCATCCCGCTTTGCGGCGGGCTCTGGTGAAAACCCGACCTACTTAGATTCCGTTCCCCTGCGTGGCTTACGTCATCGCTTGTGTGTCCAGAGGGATCCCCTACTACCACTCCTACAGTTCGATTCGGTTCGGCCATGGATCCCGCCAAAGGTGCCTCTACCGAGCGTCTTCTCCGACCTCACTAAACCACAGTGCTCAGCAATCTACGCAGACGCCAGTAAGCGCAACCGCTAGAACCAATTGACTACTATATGCAGCAGCTCCATGGCCACTCAGCCAGCAAACAAACAGCGGGCGTGGCTCAGCAGCAGCAGTCGTTCCGGGGCCATCCGCCGCCCTAAACTCCGCTTTCCATGCCGACGAGTTGGTGGGACTCTAAGGCCTGCAGAGTTCATCACCCAGTGTGCGCTCCACGTGGAACTTATGGCTGGTCAGTCCCGTTCCGAAAGGTCCAAGTGGCCTTCGTGGTCAGTCCTCCATCCGGGAAAGCCCTGGCCTGGGGGGGCAACACGGCCACTTTGGGACCAAGGCGATCCTATCCACAGCTGATCTGCGACCATTCTTGCAGGAGTTCCGCGAGTCTTCGAGGCAGCCTGCCCCGCGCCTCGTCTGCTGAACCCGCTTTACTAAACCTACCGCAGGGGAACTCCTCCGTTGGCGACTACGCCGTGCAATTTCACACCTTAGCCTCTGAATTGGCGTGGAATGATGCTGCGGTGTGCGCCACAGTTCAAAGGAAGGGCCTCTCCGCCAGATTAAGGATGCCCGAGGCCACCCGGACTCTCCGACACATTTTAAGGTGATCTCATCCATCTGGCAAACCGCATAGACATATAAATCCGATTCTCGGAGAGACGGGAGGAGCTTCCGCCAGGAACGCGAACCAGCTCAAACAACGTCGGCTACCCCGTCTCGCGCGCATGTTTCATGCTTCCCCCACTTGCCTCCCTCCCAGCCAGCCTTGAAGAGGCCATGCAAGTGGACAGTACCCGCCTGTCTCCCAAGAGCTTGCCCCGATCGGCGTGAGAGAAGTTGTGTCTCTACTGGGCGGCAGCCCCGAACACTTTCCGTAGGGGTTGCCCACTTCTCAACAACTTCCGGGACAACTCACTACCGCCCGCAGCACCTAGGATTCGTGGGAGAGGCCGTCCCTAGTGTGAGTAATCCCTCTCCAACGGCTCATGCTTGCCCAGGCCTCTGGTTACGTCCAATTCCGGACCTCGTTCCGAGTGTCGGCCTTCCTGCCTGGATTCCGGATCGCTGGGAGCTTTTTGGATGCTTCGTTGGTGACCAAGTATCGTACCCGGTGGTATCCGCCTAACCAACCCATGGTCATCTCTCCGTACAGTGGTGACCTAATAAGCGACCTCCATCCACTACCGAACTGAACCAGTGGTCAGTGGCACAGGGAAAGGAGATCACGTTCTTCGTGTTCACCCGTTCTTCCCTCGCTGTTTCTAACCTGGGGCTTCCTTGGCTACAGCGTCACGCCCCTATGCAGATCGGAAGACGGGTTGAAGTTTTGCCGCTGGGGCCCTCGAACTGCCATCCTCGTTGTCTTCGGCACCCGGCCGGGTGCGCCCCCAGTCCCCACAGTCGTCTCCCAAGCACTACCTTCCTCTGGTTTACCGCAACCTATCAGGACTTACTTCAAGACGTTTTTTCCCGAGAAGCGAGCTGAGACACTTTCTCCCATCGCCCATAATGATTGCCCCATAGACCTGCTACCCCGGGACCAGTCCTCCCCGGGGTAGGGCAACCCGCTCTCCGTACCCGAAAACTCGGGCTATGTCGCCTATGTAGAAAAAAAACTACGAAAGGGTTTCAATCCCGCAAATCTACTTCTCTGGCGGGTGCCGCCGGATTTTTTCTTTGTGGAGAAAAAGATGGATCCCCTGAGACCGGGGCATAGACTACCGTGTTCTAAATTAAGATCACCACAAGAACCGGGTACCCTCTGCCTTTAATCACAACCTCCTTTTACCGGCCACCGGGGCCAAGGTCTTTACCAAATTTGGACTTGCGGGCATTTAATCTCATCCGAGATCCGGGAAGGCGACGAGTGCAAGACGGGCCTTCAAGTACTCCGTGATGGCACTTTGAGTAATCTGGTAATGCCCTTCGGGCTTATCAACGCTCCGGCCCGTCTTCCAGGAATTTGTCATGACATTTTCAGAGACCTCCTATAGTCCTGTGAAGTGGTCTACTTGGATGACATCCTGTATTCGCACCCGATCTGGGGATCCCACCAGTACATGTGCGCCAGTCCTTGAGAACGCCTGCGCGAGAACCATCTATAAACCTAAACTAGAAAAGTCCTATTCCCAACCGCAGACCAGGCCTCCCTATCCTTGATACATAATCTCTGATACGGGTCTGCGGATGGACCCCACCAAACTCTCGGCCGTCCTACAGTGGCCCCGACCTGTTGGCCTGCGGGCTATACACCGTTTCCTGGGTTTCACAAATTACTACCGGCAATTCATCCCGCACTTTTCACGTTGGTAGCCCAATTGTGGACCTTATTAAAAAACATGCCAACCCGAAACTGGGGGCCCTCCGGCGCGAAGAAGCCCTTTTCCCAATTGAAGGCAGCATTCGCCTCCGCCCGTTGTTTATCACCGCCAGATACCGAGAACCTACGTTTCTGGAAGTGGTGGACGCCTCTCCATAGAGCTGAGCACTGCTCACACCAAAAGGGGCCCAAGGGCAAGACTCGGCAACCTGCGGGTTCTTTTCAGGACCTTCTCACCAGCAGAGAAGAACTATACCATCGGGATCGGGAACTTTTAAGGCCATTAAACCTTGCCCTACAAGAATGGCGCCACCCCTCCTGGAGGGTGCTCGTTTCCCTTCCCCGTAAATATATTCACTGACCACAAAACCTCCTCTATCGACAGACAGCACAACGTCTGAATCCTCGTCAAGCGAGATGGTCTCTGTTCTTTGCCCGTTTCAACTACATCATCCACTTCCGACCGGCAGAAAAGAACCTCAAGGCCGATGCCTTTCCCGTGCCTCCGATGTTAGTGGGGAGGAAGAGGCGGCCCCACAACATATTGTACCCAGAACGTCTGTGGGCTCCCACTAACCTCCAAGGGTTACCCCCAGGGAAGACGTATTGCCCCTGCGCTCCGGTTGAGGTCCTGAAATGGGTCTCACTGTTCCCGCAAAGCCGGACACCCTGGGGTTCGAATGTCTGTTTCGTTTGATTTCCCGGTTCTAAACTGGTGGCCTGGTCCATTAACGATGTAAAGGAGTTTGTGTGGGGACTGCACCACCTGTGCCCGCAATAAGTCACTTGCAAAGACCAGCGGGACTACTCCAACCTCTGCCAGTAGCCTAATGTCCTTGGAGCCATATTGCCATTGGACTTCATAACTGACTTACCGCGCTCTGAAGGTAATACGGTCCAATTTGGTGGTCACTGACCGTTTTCCAAAATGGCCTCATTGTTTCCCCTTGCCGGCCTTCCCTTATGCCCTCGGCTCGCCAATATGTTTTAACAATTTTCCGTCTGCATGACTCCCCTTACCACAGGTCCTCGGACCGGGGAGATCAGTTTCGTCCGAGATTTTGGGGCGAGGCCCTCTGCTCGCTACTGGCAAGTGGAACTGGACTTCTCCTCTGCTACCACCCACAATCCAATGGGCAAGTGAGAGGGTGAATCAGGTCCCTAGGTACTTATCTCTGCCACTTCACTCTGCCAAACAAGATGACTGGTCCAGTCTACTACCGATTGGGCGAGAGTTTTCGGATAATTCCCTGGGACTCTGATTCTGCTGGGGCTCCCCTTCTCCATTGTCTTTGTCGGCATCCCTGCCCACCCTTCCCACTGCCCTCGCTCCTCCGATGTCCCTCTGTGGACATCTGTCCGTGACATATCCGCTGTCTGGAGGAGACCGCGCCAGTCCCTGCTTCAGGCCTACATGTCTCGGCCCGTATGAAGACCCAACGGACAAAAAAAGAAGACCCCCGCCTTCCTTTGTCCCGGGATAAGGTGTGGCTGTCTGCCAAATATATCGTTTTAAAACCCCAGCTACAAGTTTGGGTCCCCATTTTTTAGGTCCCTTTGAAGTCCTGAGGCGCATTAATCCTGTGGCCCTACAAGCTCCGGCTCCCTCCGACCAATGCGCATCAAAATCCCTTCCATGTCTCCCTACTGAATCGGCTCCCACCCTTAACCGTCTCTCTCGGTCCGTGGTTCCCCGTCTCCAGTAGCTGAGCCACAAATATCTTTTGCAGTCAAAGAGATTTTTGGCCACTAAGACGGTTCGGGGAGACATTTTTTTTTGTGGACTGTAAGGGGTTTTGGGCCGAGGAAAGGTCGTGGCAGGCCGGAGGAAAACATCCTGGATAGGGTCTCTTGTCAATGGTTATGTCGGCCAGAAAGATGTGGAGGCCTAAGGGGGGGGGAACTGTTACTGGTGTCACTGCGACCCTCGTGTCGGGTGGCAGGCACACCCGAACCGCCGCAGCACCCCCTGCTGCGGCCGGTGCCCGCGGACCGCGACGCTCGGGCCGCGGACGACCCCGCCAAAAGTCTGGGACCGCACTTACCACCCGTCCCACGCTCCTGGTCCCATCCTGCGCCTCTCCTGCCTACCTGCTGCCGGCCGGGTGCACGCGCGCTCCTCTAGAGCCGCGCGCGGCACTGCCGGGAGCTTTAAAGGGACAGTGCGCCGTGATTGGTTCTCAACCGGGCACGGGACCCTATTTATAATCCCTCTGCCTCTTCCCCAGCACCTTTGGCGAATCCGATAGTGCCTTGTGTCCTGGAAGGAAGCGTTCCAAAATGTCTTGTTCCGTTAACGGTGTAACCGAACCTTCTGCTCCGTCCTTGACCACGAACCAATGCCGCCTGTCCTGACCTTCTGCCGTCCCCGAGCACGGACCTGCTTCATGATTTTGTCCACGCAACAACCTCGCTGCCACCCAGCAAGCAAGTCAAGTCAAGGGTAGCGACCTGGTAAGTAATCGCCGCAGCAAGTCCATCCCGCTTTGCGGCAGGCTCAGGTGAAAACCGACCTACTCTTAGATTCCGTCCCCTGCGTGGCTTATGTCATCGCTTGTGGTGGTTCAGAGGATCCACTACCACGTCCGTAACATTGAGTAACAAGTGTGCAAATGACACACACTTGTAAAGCTTTTTCCCCCCAGTCGCTGATAAAACGAGTTTCATAATGAGTTCAATATAGTGCAGCAGCAACAGCAGATAGATGCTTATGACAGGACACACAGTGAGAAGTGTGAGGATTTAACATGGCGTCTGTATTTATAGGGCTGTGATGTCACAGAAGCCCCTGGCTGCTGATTGGCTTCACGTCTGCACATGTCATTGAGGGTGTTTCTTTCTACCTCCCACAGTTCCCTGCCCCATGTCACGCCATGTGCTCGCGGTCATTTTAGAAAAAAAAGACGATTCGTTCCCGCAAAATATCATAAACTTTGGCTTCGTACAGAATCGAATTTTTCCTGAAATTCTAAACGAATTCCACTTCGTTACAATCTATTCACCTATCTCTAATTGTTACCCTTTTGCTTGTCAGTGTCTATTGTACCTAAATAGCTTGATTATTGTACAGTATCATAAGGTGATAAACAGCTGGATGTTACCATTTTACTACAGTAAAGTTATCACTTAAACATGTGCCATGTATGAGGGAGTCAGGAGTCAGGGAAATTGAGGAGTCGGAGTTCTGGCTCACCGACTCCCCAGTCCTGCTGACTCCTCAATTTCCCTAATCCTGACGAAGCTGAAGTTGGTTTCTTATTCGGCAATTTCTTATTCGGAGCTGAAGTTTGTTACTTATTCACCAGTTCTTATTCGCCTGCAAAATATTTTTTATTTTTTAAGAGAATAGTAAATAGAAACTTTTCAACTTAATAAAAAGTCCATTAAACTGATCAGGACCAGGACAAAACCAGTTGAAACAAGCACGGTAAACACTAAACAGCTGCATAAAATGGGCATAAACCAGAAACCTATAAACTAAAGAATTAAAGGGTCAAATGGCTTTGGGCACTGATACTCACACCGTCATCATACCAAGAGGGATGCCCCACATCAATTTCAGTTTACTCCCGCCTGGCCCAAAGTGATTCAGGCACTAAAACATGGCAAAAAGTGGGCAGACGAGCAGTTTTTTCAACTGATTTGATAAGTAACTGTGTTTTTAAATAGGTTAAATGCTTTGGGGCCACTGATCCCACACTGCCGTCACGAAGAGGGAGGGGGGGAAGAGATGCCCCACATCAAACATCAATTTACTCCACCTGGCCCAAAGTGATTCTGGCATTAAAACTGGCATCAAAATGGGCAGACGGCATTTTCCACTGTTTAATAGTAACTGGTGTTCTTTAAAGGTTAAATGCTTGGGCCACTGATCCAACCACACCTGCATTCATACTAAGAGTGGATGCCCACATCAAATTCGATTTACTCCAGCCTGCCCAAAGTGATTCTGGGCACTAAACTAACTGGCATCAAAGAGGGCAAGACAGGGCAGTTTTCACTGATTTAATGAAGTAACGGGTGGTTTTTTAAAGGGTTAAATGGCTTTGGGCTACTGTCCATATCTACAATCATACTAAGAGGAATGCCCCACATCAAATTCAGTTTACTCCAGCTGGCCCACAGTGATTCTGGGCAATTAAAACTGGCATCAAATGGGCAGACAGGCAGTTTTCACTGATTTGAATAAGTAACTGGTGTTTTTTAAAGGTTAAATGACTTGGGCACTGATCCAACACTGCCATCATACCAATAGGGATCCCCCACATCAATTTTCAAGTTTACTCCAGCCTGGCCCAAAGGGATTAATGGTCACTAAAACTGGCATCAAAGTGAGGCAACGGCAGTTTTCACACTGATTTTGAATAATAACTGGTGTTTTTAAAGGGTTAAACTGGGCTTTTGCATCTGATCCCACACAGCCTTCAATACCAAGAGGGGATACCCCACATCAAATCATTTACTCCAAGCCTGGCCCAAAGTGATTCTGGGCATCTTAAACGAAACTGCCATCGAAAGTGGGCAACGAACGTGCAGTTTCACTGATTTTAATAAAGTAACTGGTGTTTTTAAAGGGTTAAATGACTTTGGGCACGGATCCCACACTGCCTTCATAACAAGGGTGGATGCTTCCCCATCAAATTCAGTATTACTCCAGCCGGTTTCTGGCGTTAAAACCTTGCATTAAAAGAGCACTACATGAACACTATGGTAGACCTGTCAGAAAAGAGACACTTTCCACGCTAGTTTTTAAGCACTTAAATGAGTGTATAATGTGTCCTGCATAAATAAACCAGTCAAAATATGCGTCTCTGGTCCCTACCATGTATAGACTAATGCACCTATTTAGGCGTATACCAAAAAAAAAAAGGGCGCTTAGCAATATCATTGCAAAGGCATATTTGATTTGCCTACGTTAGGCACATTCTAATGTCCTTTCTGGCATAAAATGCGCTCATTATGGTGTAAACGACAGTTCATTTAATAGAGAAAATGATGTCAACAGTTTTTTTGGTGCAAAATACACCCAAAAAATGGCGCCCCTAATATTTTTTTTTTCACTTATTGTCAAGCAATATAAAGTTGTTCTTTGTATTGTTTTATTTTGTGATTTTTGTGTTTGCTTTTATAATTTGTTGCTCTAAGTGCAGGACTTCCTGGTTAGTCAATGACTTGTCTGTGAGCTCTGATAGCAGCAGTGAGAGGATTGATTTATGAAATCTCTTTCAGATTGTGGAGACATTACTGATGGTTTGAAAGAAAACCACACCTTCTCCCCCAGTGCAGAAAAAGTTTCATCCTATTTAGCTTTTTCTACTAGGTCTGCTGAGAGGCATATTCTTATCTAATTCTCTGCAGAGAACAAAATAGCAATCACTGAGTCACTACCTTTAGATTTAATTGCACTGTACCGAGATAATGCCACTGAGGTAAAAGTTGAGATTAGTCTGCCCAGGGTACTAAAAAGTTTTATACAACAGCAAGACTATATTTATATGTATTTTTTTACTTGTAAAAATAAAGAAGTGTCCAAAGATGTTTTTTTTTAAATATATCGTTTTCCAGGAATATTGCCTTTTCAAAACATCCTCCTTTCTGATGGCAGTGCCCCTTTAAAGTGGCAAGATTTGAACTAATTTTGAATAAGTAACTGGTTTATAAAAGGTTTGAATGTCCTTTGGCCACTAATCTTACGCTCACTTCATCCTGGTATTAAGCTCATATTATAGTGCCAGAAGCAAGGCGGAGCTCTGCAACAGAAGACAAAACTCCAGTCGCCTCATGGGTTTTTTTTGCCCTGAATTTTGCATCACAAGTGGGCAAATGGTTTCTACTTACTTTGAATAAAAGCTCCCTGTGTCTGAAGATCATCCATCCCATCAATTCCTGTTTAATTTATTGAGTAAAGTTTTCTTTCCATGAAAATGAATGGGTCCTTGCGATGGCGAGTTGGAAGTCAATGGACTACAATTTGTCCAAGTGGTATTTGTCCCCCCACACATAGTGTTAGGGCTCCAGTTATGCAGCCAAAACAAAAGTATGATCACATCTTCAAGGTTTTTCTGATCTCATAAAATATATAATAAATCTGGGATTATTTTCTTCTGTCCTGTATTGTCTGGAGAAGCATGACTTTACACCTGTCAGGAGAACAGAGGCTGGAATAAGTTTGTAGAACTATTCAGTATTAGGCCATGTTCCACGGCTTTAAAATGGGCCAAATTATCGGTCGAATTACGCGCCGAAAGTGCGCAAATTACGGGCTAAAAACGGCCCATCAGTTACGGTAATTCACCGTTCCCATAGAGAACTGTGGATTACGTCTCCTCTTCCCGCTCAGCGAAGCCGCCGGGCGGGAATAATTGCATGTGATTTACGAGCCACAAATACGCGCCGCTAGCAATTCAAAGTCTATGGGCCGGCGAAGGTTGGCCGGCCCCCTGCTCAGCCCTCCCCCGCGTCCCTACCCCGCCACCCGGTCACACGGCGTAATTGCGGGCGGAATTACGCCCTGCAAATACACCGTGTAAACTACCTTATCTCTTCATGGGAACATTGGATTTTTGAAACATGTTTTTTTATAACTAATTGAGAATCTGTTACCATTAGACTGTTGTGCGGGGGGGGTTTTGTTTGTGTGAAGAAGTGTCAGTAAATCTATTGGGATGACATTTGTCTGCAAGTATTTCTATGTCATGAAATTGTATTCAAACTGAAACTATGGCAGCTAACCCCTAAGATCTGTGTGTTATCTCCAGTCATTTGCTGTAGGAACTGCCTGCTTATTAATGTGCGTAATTAGTGTCACGATTCCCCTGACAATGGAGTACAAAAGGTCGGCATGGTTGAAATTTGCCGTATAAATGGCAATTTTGGGGGGACAGTATTTAAGGGTTTTTCACCATTTCCTTTCGTAAACTGTGCCAATCGTGTTGGGGTATGAACGCATTCAACAAAAATGTGTTGGCGATGTTCGCAAGACTCAACACTTTTTAATGTGCCCAACATGAGGGGGCATCTGGGGATGTTCTTGTGGCATGTCGCACCACCCTCGTAATGTTAGACACATATATGAATGTGGGTCGGCAAAACTAGGCGCATTACTGCTCGGACAGGCAGACCTATTTCAATGTGCTCTGAGTCTGAGGAGTCGGAGTGGAGCTGGATTTACTGTTAGCGCAAAAAATCTTCAATATTTCTCTACTTCCACAAAGTACAATAATAAAAAGTAATTGCCGTTATTATCAAACTAGATAAAATTACATTATTAAAATGTAATTAAAAAATGTTATCATATAAAAATTATAGTAATTTATAATTAGTGTTGAGCCAGTTTTGTATCGACATAGTTGAAATCGGCACAGTTTTTATGGTGATCGGATTTTTTAGAATCATGCGATTCATTTAGGTTTTTTAATCCTGTGCATCATCATATTATGATCGAGCTATTTCGGCGCGTCCTGTAATTTGGAGGCCTGCAATTAGCATTACTGACATAGTGCAGGGTGAGATGTGTGTGCGGACGTCATGACTTGGATGTGTAAGGTTGCGATTTGCTGGAAAAATCACATGCACCTCGTTTTTTCATAGCAAAGCGTTTCCTGTTTCAGCACTCAGGTGTCTCTCAGCGTCTCAGAGCAGAGGAGTGCGCTTGCTTGTGTCCAAACAGTCACGCGAATTTTTATATTTCTTCACAGAGAAACCTTTTCTATTAGCTGTGAGCCTTTACAACTTAGGTGAGATTAGAGATTGGAAAGATTTTTTTAGTAGGTCAGAGAATTTTAAAGGTGCTTTTATGTGTAAAGCCCACGCTGGGGGAGACGGCAGGGGGGCCCCCGCGGGCGAAAACAAGACTAGCTCTTTATGAAATATGGATAAAGTTCACCAAGACTTAGTGTAGACATTGATTAGCTTTATTATATAACAGTTTTTATTGAAAGATTTCCTGGATATTGGGCTAGCCTGAAAATTATAGGATACACATCTTTTTAGTAAATGAAGGGTCTCTTGTTAGGTGCAAAACTCCACTTTTATATCAGTTTACATTTCAGTTAGGTGTGCATTTTCAATTTTGCCCACTTCAAACTCGTTGTTGATATATCCACTTGTACTTAAATTCGAATTCCAAAGCAAGTCAGCCACAGGTTGATAGGTGCCAAATATACCTGTTAATCCGAATACATTTCAGATACGTGTTTTTTGTCTTTGGCCGCACTTCAGCTTTTGTTCATTGAGGCCACCTTGAATGAAAACTGTGAATACTGCAATTTTTTTAGTCACCATGGTGAATTGATAGGGCAGGGGGGAGAGCAAAAAATACCTTTTTATTATCTGTATTACATTACAGATACGTGTTTTTTGCAATTTGCCCAGTCCAGATTTGTCGATAGTGCCACCTTGCCGTTAAATTGAGAAATCAGCAATTGTGTAGTTTACCACAGGTGAATTGATAAGTGCCTAAAAAAAATACCCTTTATTATCAATACATGTTCCAGATACGTGTTTTTGTCTTTGGTGTTACTACTAGCTTTGTTCATTGAGGCACCTTGCACTTAAATGTGGAATACTGCAATTTTTTAGTCACCACAGGTGAAGTGGTAGGTGCCAAAAAATTCCTTTATTAATCCGTAGACATTTCCTGATACGTGCTTTTTTGCACATTTTGCCCAGTCCGATTTGTCGATAGAGCCACCTTGCAGTTAAAATTTGAATCCAGCAATTGTGTAGTTACCACAGGTGAATTGGTTAGGTGCCAAGAAATACCTTTTTAGTATCCGATAATTACAGATACGTGTTTTTTGACTTTGGTGCACTACAGCTTTGTTCATTGAGTGTGCACCTTGCACTTAAATATGAATTACTGCTATTATTTAGTCACCAGGTGGTATTGATAGGTGCCAAAAAAAATACCTTTTATTATGCCGAATACATTACTGATACGTGTTTTTTGCACTTTTGCCCAGTCCAGATTTGTTGATAGAGCCACATTGCAAGTTAAATATGAATCAGCAATTGTGTAGTACCACAGGTGAATTGATAGGTGCCAAAAAATTAAACCCCCTTTTTATTATCCGACATACTTTACAGATACGGGTTTTTTTGACTTTGGTGGGCACTTCTGCTTTGTTCATTGAGGCAACTTGCCATTTAAATGTGAATACTGCAATTTTTAGTCACCACTGGTTAATTGATCGGTGCAAAAAAATACCTTTTCATTATCCGAATACATTACAGATACGTGTTCTTTTTTGCTCTTTTGCCAGTCCAGATTTGTTGATAGAGCCACTGCAGTTAAATTGAATCCAGCAATTGGTGTTAGTTACCACAGGTGAATTGATAGGTGCAAAAAATTACCTCTTTATTATCCGAATACATTTTCAGATACGTGTTTTTTACTTTGGCGCAGGCCAGCTTTGCTTGACTTGAATGATTCTTCTTTGCAGTTATATTTGAATCCAGCAATTTTTGTTTTGATTTGATGGTTTTGAGATAGCTGTGATTTGCGTCTTTTAATAAGAGACTTCCAAAATCTTCCATACCTTCTCATAAATTTGTTTACTTTCTGTACTGGAGCGATATTCAGGTGGTAAGCGGAGCAAAGAGGGGATAGGACTTGGAGGTAGGTGGGTAGAGAGAAGGTGCTCCTTCCAAGCGCTGGGACATTACGCATGCCAGCGGATCATCAGTTGCAGGGACAGTCAGGCTGTACATCGCTGGGTCAGGGGCCCTGTGAATTCAGTAAGAACAGCGTCGCAATCTGTCCTTAGTGGTTAATGCAACCTGGCATCCAGGGGGGGCAGTCTTACATCCTAGTCTCCACCAGTCACCGGCCACTAATGTCGGTCATCGCATCACAGCATCCGTCCAACATGTAAGCAGCCCAAATGTCAATCGTGTACCTCACTGTGGATAATCCATTTTCTGAAGACTCTTTGATGACAAAATGTGGTTGGGTCAGAAGGCATGTTAAAAGATCAAGAGGCCAAGTGGTTGATTTTCGTGCTCTGACGCCATGTTACTGATTGCCTTCAGAAGGAGGGAGGAAGCCAGTCAATCGGCAAAAATCCCGGGCGGTCGGCCAACGCCTGGCGTCCCTCTTGCTTGTACGTAGTCCTGGATGCAGAATGTCTGGACGACGAGTGTCACTGTGGTGTTGATGATGGATGATGACGACATTGGGGTTGAGGGTTGGATCCAACGTGGTCTTTTTCAACAAGATTTGCTTGCGACGCTTCATCACTGGACGAGGAGGGAAGACGATTGGGTAGTGTCAGATACGGGTTCCACTCAAAAAGGGAAGATGGCGGTCGCAGTTGTCCGCTGATATGATTCCGCCAGCCACGGTGAGCGCATACCCCGCTCATCTCTTATCGCCGTCCATAAAGGTCCAGGAACTCTTCAAAGCCTGGGGCTTCTTTGACCAAGCCCTGATACCACGATGTAATATGCCGCTTTGCGTAAAACGTTAAGTTGAGGGCAAGAACCTTAGGTGGTTAAGACCAACCAACATGTTAGTCTCATGCCGCGAATTGCATGAGGTGAAAATGGAGGCAAAACTTGGCAAAAAGGCCAGAACGACGCGGGCCCCAACCACTGTCACTCCTCTGTCTTGCCTCTCTACGCCACCACCAAGCGTTCCTCAGCTGCCCATGTCTCTAAGAGTCCTGGATCAGGGATAAGCCTCGCTTCAGCCTCAGCGTCGCCCGAGTACACAGCACACCAGAGACCCATCTACCCCTTCTCTTCACCCTGTTTGACGACCTGCACGCCGTACAGCGGCCAGTCTAGCAGCCAGCCTTCGGTCTTCCAGGTTTGGCGAGCAGATAGAAAACACTTTAACCCAATCCAATCCCAAAAGCCAAGCTGAATGTCGGCATTCGCAGGCTTTGGCCTTGGAAATGTTGCTCTCCGTCTTGGTGGACAAAGATGGGTTCCGGCCACGTCATGGCCCTTGCCTGCCCCAATACCAGATGCTCGAGCAGGCATTTCTTTGCCAGAAATAGCCGTCCCTGCCTGCAAGCCATTGTCATCTCATAAAATTTCAGCGGTTGTCTGCGATCTGGTGGGCCGGAAACAAGTCAATTGACACAAAACGACTTTGATAGTAAAGCACGGCCAATGGCCGCTATATCTTCTGTGACAGCTCATGGGTGAGCTGGGGTGGATGTCCCTGGGGGTGACGGTTGGCTCTCAGGCTCGGCGCACGCTCTTCAACAACTGCCAGGGATGGTGCAGGGTTCTATTTCCCCCAAGGTCTCTGGTGGCATCTGTGCCCAGAGAAAAACCAGGCCGTGTTGAAGTAATCTGTCCTTGGAGACCGTCACACCACACAGGTAGGAGCTGTGGACGGTCTTCCGCAACGAGACCGAGCGCTGGATGGGTGCAAGAAACTTGTGCCAGGACAAGGTGGTGTGGGATAAAGGGCGAAATCTGTGGCCGCCTTAAGATCGGTAGGTGGAGTACTTCTTTGCCTGGCCACATGTCAAGAACCTTGTGTCCAGTAATTTCTAAAGAGCTACCGGGTTGGACTGCCTGTTGAGGAAGGCTGAAGTCTATTTCGCACTTCCGCGTTCGCACACTGCTTCGGTTCCGCCTGGCTGCGTTGCTGCGTAGCCTCGTCCTCCCCTGTCAACCGTTCTTGTTGACAGTGGCAACGCGGGATTTCCACCTCCAATGCTCCAGCGTTTGTGGAAGCAGCACTATGCCATTACGCAGTACTCGAAGTGACACATGGCCTGACAAGCAGCGGTGCGGACCTCGGAGGGGTTGAGCCACCGTGAGTGGTGCAGGGTGAATGAGTCGGCTCCTTCCTTGCCAGTTTGATGAAGCCACCAAAATGGTTCTTGCGGACAATTGCTTTGTCTTTCCGCATGATCATTGTGGTGATCTTTGTTCTGGAACGATCGTTGGACACTTGAAACAACAGGTCCGCCAGCGACGGAGGAGGAGACGGACACAGATGCGGACACGGAGCCTTTCTCTCCGTCAAATCCTCTCGGCCAGAAAGTTTCACAATTTCATCGGTCTTCATAGGCAGTGGCTTCGGGGTTCAGTTCTAGTGCAAGGTGGCGCATCAGCTCTCAGGGTGCATCATCTCAGGCAAGTCAGGGCTGTGTTGAAGCTGTGCCGGAGGGCAGCGGGGAGGAGGAGGAGGAGGTATTCCTAGGTCACCGATGTTACCGACGTCCTCTGCCTCTGGAAAGAGGTTGGCGGTATTTGAGGCGGGGAGCGGAAGATGAGGAAGATCAGTTTTGCTAGTGCCCTGAACCAGAAGAGCTTGGGAAATCAAGGCTCCATATCTCATGGAGGTGCTTGGATGCTCCATTTCTCCAACATGATATCGCATTAAGGCCATCAAAATGAACAACAGTTACTGGGTGGCCACCCTCCTGAATCCCGGTACTAAACAAAAACTCAGCACTTTCCGTCCACCCACCCAAATAGAGAGTAAAATGAGGAATGGGACCTTGCTGATTGATTCAACTGGGGACATTTCTATTTTGCGTATGCTTCACGTTCCAAATGTCTCGGTGAACAACATCTAGAGGACGTGACAGACAGTTGAGTGCCAAGTAGGCGTAGTGGCAGCAGCCAGCAGGTGGCAGATAGCCTAATGGGTGAGTCTCTGGTAATTCTTTGTTTTACCACCTCACCCAACACATGCAATGCAGGGCACACATCCATCACACAGAGATTCAGCTTAAGATCATGGTGCACGACTTCTGCGTCACAACACCGATGTTTTTTGTATGTGTTCGGAATCCCAATAGGACTTCTGGGTATCAAAATGGACTAATGGCCCGAGTGGCTCGTCACGCCGATAGAGGTGTTGTCATGCACTGCAGCCAGCTCATATCTGAGCGGACGTCAGCACTGATGAGGAGTCATTATCAGATCAACGATACGGCTTTCCACAGATAATGATGGATCTGTTTGACTGTCATCAAGATGAATCAGGCATGGATCTTGTTGATGTTGTGGCCCCAATTGCCGAGGTCACCGATTAGTTGCGGTCTTACTTCACATGCCTCTTCAAACAGAAATCGGTCCTCTTGAAAAATGTTTTTAAAATGATCACTATCTTTATGCAATTTTTATTCTCTTTTCCCATCTGTTCTCATTTTGCTGTATTGCTGTGAGGGAGACTATAAAAGACAGCAAGGTTTTATGACAACACCGTATTCCACTTACTCATTTATCTAGAAGTTTTGCTTTGTTTGTCAATGGTTTTGTAGGTCATGTTCTGTGTGATAGCTATAATTATGGTCCCTTTGGAAACTGGAAATGTGGCTTTTATGTGGCATTCTCCCTCTACTATTTTTAATAGGGGCTGAGAGTCATATTTTATAATTTCTTGGGGTATGTAGCTGTGTTGATACAGCAATTAATCATGGTTTCTTTGGAACGAAATGTGGCTTCTAAGTGAATTTCTCCTCAAAATTTTTGAAGAGTGAGCTGAGAAGTCATTTTTAATAATTTTTTTTTGGGTCATGCTGCTTGAAATGGCCAGCTTATACTAAAGTCCTATTATTAAATTATATGTTGTTTCTAACAGACATTTTTATTCTACATTGTCAAAGTTGCTCAAGGTTCATGCTTTGTATTCTTGGGGGCATTTTGCTTTGGAAATGCAGCTATTATCTAAGGCTCCTTTTATATATATAAAATATTGTTGTTTTAACTGGACAATATTGTTTTCTCATTGTCTAAGAGTTGCTCAAGGTTGATAGTGCTGTCTGAAACAGGAATAGGTTGGGCATGTTAATGGGACACATATTGCAAAATGACTTGTTTTGCAAGATCTTTACATAGCTATCAATCCCTGTATTGAGACAACCCATTTAATACAATTAAAAAAAGAGAACAGACATGGTGGGATTTTCCATCATATTTTAAAATGAGGTTTTCTAGAAATTAACTATAAAAAAACTTGCTTGTACAAAATAGCTGGTAAAAAAATTCCTTGAATTGTACATGGGAGGGTAAAGGAAAACTTGACGATGTAGGTTATGTCAGGAGGACGATGGAGTATGGAGCACGGACAGAGAAACAACGTACAGAGACAATTTTTCTCTGGCACGTTGAGTAAAATGAGAAAAATAGAATGCCAGATAAAAAGGGCAACTGGGTGGAAAGTGAGCGTTAACCCACCAGTAGTTCCCATGTGATGCTCATTTGTGTCCGCACTATACGGAGGGGCCAAGCTACCCAAGGTATTGTACTGTGTACTGAGAAGGCTGGAGTTCGACACTTTCCGCTTCCGAACTCTGCTTTCAGCCGACAGTTTTCAGAGTTGCTGCGTAATCAGGGCATTTTAACCTGCGTGTTAATAGAGGACGGGACGCCAGCCCTGGGCTCTCACGCTCCCACTGTAACTCCGGCCTGGGTCATGATTGATGGCACAGGGACGGTATAGTCAAATGTCCAGTGAAACTAAAAATGGTGGTTGAAAGTCTCCTTGTTTCAGGCACCTTTTTAAATCTGGGGTGCAGGACAGGTTTTAATGGTCTTTCTGTGGACTGGACTGGGACAGGTATATGTCCAGTCTCAACTAAAAGGGTGGTGAAAGACTCTTTTGGGGCACCTTTTAATTTGGGGGTCAGACAGGTTTAATGGTCATACCTGGCGGTACCAGGACAGGTAATAGTCATTGTCCAGTTCAATAAATGGTGGTTGAAAGTCTCCTTTTTCCGGGCACTTTTTTTCTGGGGTCTGACAGGTGTAAGGGTCATGCTGCGGTCCAAGGACAGTGTTTGTCAATGTCCGTTTTCAACTAAAATGGTGGTTGAAAAGACTCCTTTTTCCGGCACTTTTTAATTTGGGGGTCATGACAGGTTTACTGGTCATACTGCGGTTCCAGGACACTTCTAGTCAATGTCCAGTTCAACTAAAAATGGTGGTTGAAAGACTCATTTTCCAACACTTTTAATCTGGGGTCATCAGGTTGGGGCTCTTGCTGCGTACCAGGACTGGGATATTCTATGCTCCAGGTCAACTAAAATGGTGGTTGAAAGTATCCATTTCCCAGCATCTTCTTTAATCTGTGGTTAGACAGGTTGAAGGGTCATGCTGCGGTCCAGGACAGGGGTTTGTTCAATCATCCAGTTTCAACTAAAATGGTGGTTCTAAGATCTAATTTTCATCCGGCACTTTTTAATTGTGGGTAATGCAGGTTTAATGGTCATTTGCGGTACAGGGAACGATATAGTAGTGTCCAGCTCAACTAAAATGGTGGTTCAAGACTCTTTTCCCCGGCACTTTTTAATCTGGGGGTCAGACAGGTTTATTGGTCATAATGCGGTCCAGGACAGGTATGTCAATGTCCAGTTTCAACTAAAAATGGGGTTGAAAGACTCCTTTTTCCGGCACTTTTTAATTTGTGGGTCAGAAAGGTTTAATGGTCCATTCTGCGGTTCAGGACAAGACTATAGTTAGTGCAAGGCTCAAACTTAAATGGTGGTTCAAAGACAATCCTTTTCCCGCCACTTTTTAGATCTGGGGGGTTCCAGGTCAGGTTTAAATGGTCATACTGCGGTTCAGACAGGTATAGTCCAGATGTCCAGTTCAAACTAAAAATCGGTGGTTGAAAGACTCCTTTTTACAACACTTTTAATCTGGGGGTCATGCAGGTTTGGGGTCAGCTGCGTTTCCAGGCAGGGATATTCATTGTCCAGGATTTCAACTAAAATGGTGGTTGAAAGATCCTTTTCCAGCACTTTTTTAATTGTGGGTCAGAAAGGTTTAAGGGTCATGCTGCGTCCAGGACAGGGTTTGTCAATATATCCAGTTCTAACTAAAATGGTGGTTCAAAGACTTACTTTCTTCCGGCACTTTTTAATCTGTGGGTCATGCAGGGTTTTAGGGTCTTGCCTGCGTTCCAGGTGACAGGGATATTCAAATGTCCAAGTTTAAGTAAAAATGATGGTTCAAATATTACTGCCTTCTGGCACTTTATATTTTGTGGGTGATGCACGGTTTAAGTGTCATGCTGTGGTACAAGACAGGGATAGTGCAGGGTGGGTGACTTTTTTTCTGTGGTTTTATTAGCCTAAGTGTTGTGCCTAAAGATGTAAGCAGGTATCCATTTGACTGTTGTGGCCGTTTATTCCAGCTTCTTCCAGCCCTGTTTGGGGTGTAGAATGTGGTGTTGTTGCTTCTCCTAGACTTTTATGGTCATCGCTTCATAATCGAATGCTCAATATCGAAACACCCTTAGCGATGGTGGCCGACTATAGACTATCGCCGATGTCGATAAAAAGCCATCGTAATCGCTTCAACACTATATATTATTCCCAAAATATAAAAAATATATCCTATAAATGTATTTAACGACTGAAAGATATCTAAAAATAATTTTACATTAAATAACCCACTGATGATGTTGTTCTGATTTTCTAATTTTTACTACATTAAATCTGAAATGTATTTTTTCTGCTCTCACCCTATATTCTACATATGGCAAGAGCCGGCACAGCACAAGTCTTGCTGGGACCTGTGGTCCACCAAGCAGGATCAGTCCCATAGTTTCTATTCACTAATACACTATTCTAATGACTTTTCTCTTATTTCCAGCCTAGCTATAGTCTTTACACATGTTTGGGGCATTACTAATGTGTCTAAGTTCGTTACTGCACCAAACACACAGGCGAGCCACGGTGAACTTTAGACGCCATTTATAATAGCACAAATACCCCTTTAATGCATTCAGACACGTTATTCACTGAAAAGGAAAAGCAATAATTCACTTCAAATCGCCTTCCTTCATACATGTCTCCCAACATGAGTGTATAGTGTGCCTGAATGAATGAACCGGTCAAAAATCTGGTATGTGTTATACCTTGCATAATATAGCATATCATTGCTGTATATTTGATGTGACTACTTTAGGCGCATTAAAATGTGTCGGGTCTGGCGTATAATGTGCCTAGTTTTGGTGTACTACAGTTCATGTATACAGTATAGAGAAAAGGCGCAGCCCTAATGGGACATGTTGCACTTGGTATCTGCACCTAAATCAGAGGCCCAAGATCATTTAACCCTTTAAAAACACCAGTTACTTATAGAAATTAGTGAAAACTGCCCATCTGCTCAATTTGATGCCAGTTGTAATGCCCAGAACCACTTTGGGCCAGGCTGGACTAAACTGAATTTGATGTGGGGCATCCCTCTTAGTATGAAGGCAGTGTGGGATCAGTGGCCCAAAGCCATTTAACCCTTTAAAAAAAACCAGTTACTTATTCAAATCAGTGAAAACTGCCCGTCTGCCCACTTTGATGCCAGTTTTAGCGCCCAGAATCACTTTGGGCCAGGCTGGAGTAAACTGAAATTGATGTGGGGTTTCAGTCTTGGTTTGAAGGCAGTGTGGGATCAGTGGCCCAAAGCCATTTAACCCTCAGTGAAAACTGAACGTCTGCCCACTTTGATGCCAGTTTTAATGCCCAGAATCACTTTGGGCCAGGCTGGAGTAAACTGAATTTGATGTGGGGTATCCCTCTTGGTATGAAGGCAGTGTGGGATCAGTGGCCCAAAGCCATTTAACCCTTTAAAAACACCAGTTACTTATTCAAATCAGTGAAAACTGCCCGTCTGCCCACTTTGATGCCAGTTTTAGTGCCCATAATCACTTTGGGCCAGGCTGGAGTAAACTGAAATTGATGTGGGGGATCCCTCTTGGTATGATGGCAGTGTGGGATCAGTGGCCCAAAGCCATTTAACCCTTTAAAAACACCAGTTACTTATTCAAATCAGTTAAAACTCCCCTAATGCCCACTTTGATGCCAGTTTTAATGCCCAGAATCACTTGGGCCAGGCTGGAGTAAACTGAGCTTGATGTGGGGTATCCCTCTTGGTATGATGGCAGTGTGGGATCAGTGGCCCAAAGCCATGTAACCCTTTAAAAAGACCAGTTACTTATTCAAATCAGTGAAAACTGCCCATCTTCCCACTTTGATGCCAGTTTTAGTGCCCATAATCACTTTGGGCCAGGCTGGAGTAAACTGAGCTTGATGTGGGGTATCCCTCTTGGTATGATGGCAGTGTGGGATCAGTGGCCCAAAGCCATTTAACCCTTTAAAAACACCAGTTACTTATTCAAATCAGTGAAAACTGCCCGTCTGCCCACTTTGATGCCAGTTTTAATGCCCAGAATCACTTTGGGCCAGGCTGGAGTAAACTGAAATTGATGTGGAGGATCCCTCTTGGTATGATGACGGTGTGGGATCAGTGGTCCAAAGCCATTTAACCCTTTAAATCTTAGTTTCAGGTTTCTGCGTTTATGCCCATTTTATGCCAGCTGTTAGTGTTTACCGGGCTTGTTTCAACTGGTTTCTCCTTGGTCCACATCACTGTATTGACATTTATTAAGCTGATAAGTTTTTCTATTTATTATCCTCTTAAAAAACAAAAAAATATTTGGCAGCGAATAAGAAACTGGTGAATAAGAAACCTTCAGCTTCGTCTAATCCTGCCTCTACCAAAATGTACTCGGACTCCACGGCCTTGGTCCTGAGATGAGGGCAGCCGTTCCTCCCCACTGACCTGTAGCAGAGGAGCTTCACTACTGAGCAGATAAAGAGCAGCACATTCCTCTCATCTAGAAGTCTAGATAAGGAATAGAACAGACATCTAGTGGACATTTCCTGATGAACATTCAGCACATTGGAGTTGGTCCATCTAAGAACCAAAATGGCGTCAGACTCCTCAGCACTGCTGGTCCAGACTGCTACCGCTGCCTTTCTTCCACAGCTACAACCAACTACAGCTTTTCTGCAATGCACAGGTTACAAGTCACTGCGACACTGAATAAAAAAAGGCGGCCTGAGAACAATCTGCAATGTACAAGCCGAAAGTGGTTGCTATAAACAACGACTCTCTCTTCACACAACTACTACTGTGGGAATTGACACGTAATCCTCCGGCGCCATCTAGTGGCTACTCCCTACCAGGTCCAGGCTGCCAGACGCGCACACAGGCGCTTATGACGTGGTCGTGGGGGTTTGTTTGCCCTCTTAACTTTATTGACAATAATATGAACAACAAACAGCTGCCGTGTAGCGGTCCAACATCCCGACGTCACTCGTCCTCCTCTCCTTGTGGACCCTCTTCCGTCACGTGACTGAGTCACTTCCGGGGTACGGCGGCTGAGAAGGGTCAGCTCCTGGCGGCTGCGCTCCTGTAGGACGGTTTCCAGTGAGTATAATAATAAGCTGTGAGCCCAGTATGTTAGAGGTGTGTGGTCGGAGGGCTGAGCGGCTGCTGATGATACGCGGTGCTCTGTTGATGGATGCTGGGAGGGCTGCAGCTGTCACACTGGTGACTGACAGCGCTGGGGCTCCGTTATGGCGGGTGCAGCAGGGGGAGACTAGTTACATTGTGTCTTCATCTATTGCTTGTTTCCCGCTATCTATATGACCGTTGTGTTACCTGATTACAGCATGAGCATAGAGGTGTGAGAGACGCCGAGCTGGAGTCCTGTATTCCCGCAGTACCCGGACACTTTGGGCTTGACCTGAGTGATTTGACGGGGACACCTTGCCTTAAAGGGGTACTCCACAGCAAAACCAAAGATAATAAGCTTTAATGTTACTTTTACATTAGAATTAGTAGAGATTTCTCACCACAGTGATTAGCTTCTAACATGTAGGGAAAGGTAAATGAAGAATATTTCCAAATACATTTCTGTTTTGGTTTTGCTTTGTTCCGGAGATAAGAGATTTTATCTACTGCTTGTCTACACAAGTTTCTCTTGGTTACCAACCACCTCTTTGTGTTCTATCTCTTCTCATTGCTCTGAGCTGCTGTCTGACCATGAGTCACTCCCTGCTGAGTCTTGTCTCTAGCACAGGAGCTTGTTTACCTAATTTAATGACAAGTTTTAACCCTTAGAGCTCTGTTGTCGTGTGCACTACAGATGATAAATCTCCTGTACTCACATCGCTGTAATAGGAAAAGTGAAACTGACATGCTAATCACTGCTTTAGACCTGCCCAGCGCCTGACCAGGAAGTGCGAGTCTGAAGCTGGCTGTGGCTTTTCTGAGACAAACCTTTTAACCCTTCAGAGCCCTGTAGCCGTGTACCCTGCGGTTTAGACTCCTTCATCACCAATCTAATCGGATCACAGCTAGGAATGGCAGGACTATAATAATAATAATAATCTTTATTTATATAGCGCCAACATATTTCGTAGCACTTTACAATGTAGAGGGAATAATTACAGACAAAAGACAAGACAGACATTACACAGTGAAAGCTACTTACAGATTAGACTCAAGGTGTGAGGGCCCTGCTCGCAAGAGCTTACAATCTATGAGGGTGTCTGGGGGAAACAAAGGAGGAGAAGTGCTAAATTTACAATGGTCCAGCCATGCTTTATAAATATGGGGAGGTTTACATAAAAATGTGGTGAACCTGGCACCATGACAGTACATCTATATACAGATAAGTGCCTGTGAGTGCCCTAGTGTAGGGAGTGACAGAAATGTGTGTGATAGAAGGTGGGGGTTAACAATTAGTGGTTTTGGTAGGCCTGCCTGAGAAGATGTGTTTTCAGGACACTCTTAAAACTGCGAAGGCTGGGATTGTGCCTGATGGTACGTGGTAGGATGTTCCAGAGAATGGGTGTACACGTGCAAAATCTTAAAAGACGGGCATGGGAGGTTCGGATGATTGTGGTCTTATTTTGATTGTCCATACTGAGCGGAGAGAGCGGGCAGGGTGGTAGACAGAGATGAGGGAGGAGAGGTAGGGGGGTGCAGCACGGTGGAGAGCTTTGAGTGACCTGAACAGGAAGTGGGAGCCTGAAGCTGCCTGTGAAAAGCAGACTTTGTAAAACAGCAGGGAGAGAGAGAACCTATTTAACCTCTTAACGACCGCCCACCATCTTTTGGTGTCGGGCATTTCAGGTCTTTGGTCTTTTGATGTTGCTGCAGACATCAGGGTTTGCGGCTCCCGACACCGCAGCTGCGCTAGGAACAGAGCTGTACTTCACAGCCCAGTCTCTGCAAGTGTCGGGAAGTGGAGGAAACCTCTGCTCCTCGACGCCTAACCCTTTTTGGCAAACTCAAAGGGCTTTCCCCAGAACCCGGGGAACCTAGAGTAGCCCCAGGGCTGTCAGACTGTATGCTGCCCTGACTGCTGCCTGTGTCAAACTGATACAGATTATATTGTTTTCACATATATGAATATGCTAATACATTCCGAAGTGTAAAACAGTTATAGCTTCATGGGATTTAAAAAACAAAAAATTGTAGAAAAAAATAAAATAATATTTAATGAAAAAATAATTGTACATACATTACACACATTGGGTATCTACACGGCCGTAATCACCTGTAGAATTAAACTTAACACATTATTAAGCGTGAAATGTGATGGTGCAAAAAATAATTAAAAAAACTAAAAAAAAACTGCAAACTTATTTAAAGGGAAATTTTTAAATATCCCCCAAAAAGTACAACTTTCTTAGCATAAAACGAGGCCTCATACAACTGGTCTTTGAAAAATAAAACAGTTACGACTGTTGAAACGCAAGGAGGCAAAAACTAAAAAGATGATGTGCTGGTCATTAAGAGCGACATGTATGAACGGGGCTGCGGCAGAAGTCTGGCGTCTTTTCAGCCTGATATCAGACGCAGCCCTGTTCGCTATATTTCTACATCGCCCGTACGCCAGGATCAGGCGCATCAGAGAGCGCCCGCGACACTTTGTAATGTGGCTGATTTCTGGGGGTGTGCAGGAGGTGGGGCGCGCTAGAACTGTACGGAGCTATAGATTTATAGCTTCAGTACAGCAATTCTAGGCACATTACAGCTGGAACAGGTATACCACTTCCAAAGTGGTTTACCTGAGCCAGAAATTCTACTAGTGCTAGAACGTGCCTGATTTATGACCCGCTGTAGAGCAAGTTCATAAATCAGGTGCATTCTACACTGTTATACGCAAGAAATTTGTTATTTAAATGCCAAAATTCTAAAATGCCGCTCTTAGAACTTTTCAGGCGTTCAGCTTAAAGGGATAAAGGGGCCTTCTTGCCTTCTCAGCCATTTATGACCTATTCACAGTGAATGGGGGTCCCATAAGTGTCTGAAGGTTGCAGGTCCCATCTGCAGTGTATGGAGAGACGGTTGTGTATATTAGGACCTCTCTATTTACTTTTATTGGAGTTCCAAGCACAAGCAGATTTCAGTTTTCGATACCTTTGGGACTTGCACCTATGACTGCCAGCAGTAGTTTTAGGGCATGTAGGCGTGCATTCCATTATTGGTATTTTGCCCCATGTTGGCGGTGACGGGAGTACTGCCAGTATTACCTGTGAGACATTTATGGTGTACACAGGTTGGAGTTTGATGTATGAACCACACTGAAATCTGTATCAAATCTGACAACAATTCACACCCCGTATGTGTAAGTGGGGTTTCCACATGTAACAAAAAATGCACCTGCCGAATTCTAGTGATGAAAAAATTCCATAAAAAGGAGCAGCATACGTCGTATTTCCACACGATTGAATGACAAAGGGGCTAGTCCTCATGTGCGTCTGTGGCACCACATACCGCAGAGCTGAGTTAGATTTGGATTTCTGCTGCGTAACTACACCTCAGCTCTTTAAGTGATGTGTGAATAAGCCTCAATAGAGCAGGATGAGCTGAGCTGTATGATACAGTCTGACTTTAACATGTCAAGTCCCTGCTCACTGTTGAGGTCCAAGTCCAGAACTGCTATTGATGAGCAAGCATACAGGGAAGGCTGTCATCTGCTTCTGACTGGTCTATTGTCCACGACCATGCAGTATGACCAGCTAGTCACCGACAAAGGGTCACTCTACTCATGTGACTTCATTGTAGACTACGAATGATAACGGCAGGTGAGGATGTGACAGCTTTTGTTTCTGTAGGTTTAAAGGGGTTGTATCATTTCATTAAATGGCCTTCAGAATAAGGGGACAGTGAAAACAAGCAGCTTTGCAATTGGATGTCATTAGCAAAGCTGTCTTATCACAGTATTCCTTATCTTGTGTTTTTGTTTACACTGATATCCAGTCCTGGTCGGATCCCTCCTCCTTGCATTTCACTAGCTGAGAGCTCATTTACATTCTGTACAGTCCCCGGTCGTATTCACGGGAGTGAGCATTCCTGTATCTCTCACTCAGAGTAAGGGACCGGCACATTTTCACTTTACACAGCCAGATGAAACAGAATAACACTGCAGGGCTTCTACAATCAGGAAACAGCCCACTTGGGTGTCAATCCCTGCTTCTCCGAGGGAGGGGCCGTAGCAATTTCTCTCTGCACACCCAGCAAAAACACACTGCAGCAGATTCTACAATCAGAAAACATAAGTTTTGTCCCGGTGCCTAACTCTCCTGCATAGAAGCGAGATCTGTGCAGTTCATAGGAACACTGGATTTAACTGTAACAAATCTCCAGCTGTGAGAGGAGACGAGATCAGTGCTCAGTCTAGATTGAATGCAGCCTGTGGTATGTATACAGCTCTTACAAAAAGACTGATAGGGAGAGACACAGTGTCATGTGGACTCAGAGATGGGGGGGGGGGGAGAGGGTCTCGGGTGCCAGCATGAAACAGTGGGGGGGGGTTTATGTCACCCAGTGGGAGGGAAAGAAACGCCCCTGCATTTCTAGAGTTGAGAAGCTGAGAGCAGTATTAATCAGCCGAACTAAAGAAGCGATACATCCCCTTTAATGGAGTTTTACTTCTTTGGACCTTTTTACCATCTTAGAAAACCCATTTTCATACATTCACACAATGTATTTGTGGCATGTGCACCCCACAAAACGGTGAAATCATAGCACTCATTGAGTGCTAGGATTCCCCGGCGCACCGTACACATCCGTACATAGAAGCGAAATGTCACTTCTTTCGGGCGCTTACGTGCTGGGGAAAGTGAAGGTAAATGGAGGCCGGGCTGCAGCGCTGTTGAAAGTATCTCTCGTTTACTTTCAACAGCAGGCGTATAGCTGCGATCACAGGTACGTGCCGCTGTGCGCCGTGTGAATTCACCTTTAGGGTATGTTCACATGGTGTATTGCAGGCAAATTTTGCCATGTACAAAAACGGTATAATAGAATGCAAAAAAAAAATACTAGATTCTAAATTCTAAAAACTTGCAGTGGCACTTCTACCGAGATGATTAAAATAGTGCTTGCAGGAGTTGTTCAATTAAGAAAATAAATGAGCCACAAGCTCCAGTTGTGTTTAAGATGTAAACATGGAGGTATATAGAAGTAACGGAAGGCCAGGACTCAAAGGGGCTGTCTCGCTGCAAGAATTGCTTATTGAGTTAAATATCTTACAAAAACAAGTCACTGTGCAATGTGTGCCCATTAACCGTGTCCTACCTATTCCTAGATATCCTCTCTTGTATGGGCTGCATCAGCTACTCAGGTCGCTATAGCAACAGACCTGTTGGATCTCTCCTGATAGGCTGCCAGTGCTGGTCGCTATAACTACAGGCCTGGTATCCTCAGCAGCTCATCACTGCAGGCCAGTAAACTGCCCCTTAATTAAAAAAAAAAAAATTAAAGAAAACAGGACTGAGCTAAGATGAATCGATGTAGTGAGACAAAGGAGAATCCATATGAAAGTTTTTTTATTTTTTTTATTTTTAATAAAAAAGGTAAACAGTTCCTGGCGCTCCTATTCCAACACTCCCCTGGTTCTCTGTTCGCCTTCAGTGATGTTGTGTCGACATGTGATGTGTCATATGTCAGCACGTCATTGCTGGAGGCCAAGTGTTCTACCGGAACCAGGAAAGCAATGCCATGGTGTGCCCCGGGTAAAATTTAGTTTTACATGTTTGTAAGGGCAAAAAAAAAGACATTCAATCGTTCAGCCTATTGTGCTCAGGGTTTTACAAGGAAAGGAAAACCCCCATAGGGTGAAAATCATTTGTCTTCCCCTTTGGGGGAAAATTTTTGCCACTGCAAATGTAGAAAATCGGGTAAATCCCTGGTTTTAAAGTTAGTCATTATAACTGTAATATTGTTAAAAATCCCGAAAATGTTCAAGCCCTTTTTTTTACTTTCATTGGTCCCCCCGTGAAAAGTCTCACTGCTTTACAGTAAAGAATCCCTTTTATATGAAAAATTTTTTTTCCTCTATATGTAGGGTGCCTCCCTTTTTTAGTACAATTTGGGAGAGATTTGTGTATTTACCCCTGATTTATTTATTAATTCACCTCACCGCCGTCTTCTCTGGGTACTGTAGTCCACGCATTCCTTTTATTTTTGTTGCCCATCTTTGAACCCGGTCAAATTCGACTTTCTTGTTTTTTTTTGTGTACAGGCACTTAACTGTTTTTTTTTCACTGAGAAAAGCACAAGAAATGCACCTACAGCTGCAATAGTTGTTGCAGCTTTGTGTAAAATTCTCATTTTAAAAGTTTGTGGTTTCTGCGACTGGCGAAACCGGGGGAATTCCCTGTGAATTTTTACTTAAAGGGGTTGTCTTACTACATTGATTCATCTCACCCAGTCTTTTTTCTTTTGGGTTTCACTTTAATTCGGGGGATTGTTTGTTGGTTTCTACTGGGCCAGTGAACCGGGTCTTAGCTATAGCGACCTGAAAAGGACGATGCAGCCCATACAAAGGGGTATTAGGAAAAAAGTAGGACATGTTAATGGACACGTATTGAAAAGTGATTTTTTTTTGCGGGTCTTTAACATAAAAAGCAATCCTTGTATTGAGACAACCCTTTTAGCCCCTTAACAACTGCCCACTGACTTTTGACGTCAGCTGTGTGGGTCGTTTGTCTACGGGAGTTTTTTGGGGGGTTGGGGCGGCAGCAGCGCGGGGATGGGGGTCTGAAAAACGCCCTATCCCGCAAGTTAAAAGCACGGGAGCGGGGAACCCCGCAACCCAGGTGTTTTAAAACCCTTTTGATTGCGGGGATCGTCCCCAGCGCAATCAAGGATTTTCCCCTGCCCCTGTCGGTGTTTGGGGAACGCCCGTGCCCCGCAGACCCGGGGGAAACGGCGCACAGTACCCGGGGGACCTAGAGACCCCCAGGCTTTTCTGTGTAACAAGCCAGTGACCAGGACAGACTGTGTGCTGTCCTGATCACTGCCTGTGTCAGACTGACACAGATTATAATGTGTTAGCATATATGAATATCTAATACATTACTAAGTGTTTTAAAAAAAAATGTAAAACAGTTCTTCCTTCATGGGATTTAAAAAAAAAAAAAAAAAAAGTTAAAAAAGTGTAAAAAAATAAATAAATAAAAAAACTACTTATATTAGGTATCCACACGACCGTAATAACCTGTAGAACAATGTTTCTCAACTCCAGTCCTCAAGACGCACCAACAGGTCAAGTTTTCAGGATTTCCTCAGCATTGCACAGGTGATATCATTATGGTCAGTGCATTCTGCACAGGTGAGATCATTATGGTGAGTGCATTCTGCACAGGTGATATCATTATGGTCAGTGCATTCTGCACAGGTGATATCATTATGGTGATGCATTCGCACAGGTGATATCATTATGGTCAGTGCATTCTGCACAGGTGATATCATTATGGTCGGTGCATTCTGCACAGGTGATATCATTATGGTCAGTGCATTCTGCACAGGTGAAATCATTATGGTCAGTGCATCCTGCACAGGTGATATCATTATGGTCAGTGCATCCTGCACAGGTGACATCATTATGGTCAGTGCATTCTGCACAGGTGATATCATTATGGTCAGTGCATTCTGCACAGGTGATATCATTATGGTCAGTGCATACTGCACAGGTGATATCATTATGGTCAGTGCATTCTGCACAGGTGATATCATTATGGTCAGTGCATTCAGCACAGGTTATATCATTATGGTGAGTGCATTCGGCACAGGTGATATCATTATGGTCAGTGCATTCTGTACAGGTGATATCATTATGGTCGGTGCATTCTGCACAGGTGATATCATTACGGTCGGTGCATTCTGTACAGGTGATATCATTACGGTCAGTGCATTCTGCACAGGTGATATCATTATGGTCGGTGCATCCTGCACAGGTGATATCATTATGGTCAATGCATTCTGCACAGGTGATATCATTATGGTCAGTGCATTCTCCACAGGTGATATCATTATGGTCAGTGCATTCTGCACATGGGATACCATTACGGTCAGTGCATTCTGCACAGGTGATATCATTACGGTCAGTGCATTCTGCACAGGTGATATCATTATGGTCAGTGCATTCTGCACAGGTGATATCATTATGGTCAGTGCATTCTGCACAGGTGATATCATTATGGTCAGTGCATTCTGCACAGGTGATATCATTATGGTCAGTGCATTCTGCACAGGTGATATCATTATGGTCAGTGCATTCTGCACAGGTGATATCATTACGGTCGGTGCATTCTGCACAGGTGATATCATTACGGTCGGTGCATTCTGCACAGGTGATATCATTATGGTCGGTGCATTCTGCACAGGTGATATCATTATGGTCAGTGCATTCTGCACAGGTGATATCATTATGGTCAGTGCATTCTGCACAGGTGATATCATTACGGTCGGTGCATTCTGCACAGGCGATATCATTACGGTCGGTGCATTCTGCACAGGCGATATCATTATGGTCGGGGCGTTCTGCACAGGCGATATCATTATGGTCGGGGCGTTCTGCACAGGGGATAGCCTCATGGTCGGGGCGTTCTGCACAGGGGATAGCCTCATGGTCGGGGCGTTCTGCACAGGGGATAGCCTCATGGTCGGGGCGTTCTGCACCGGGGATAGCCTCATGGTCGGGGCGTTCTGCACAGGGGATAGCCTCATGGTCGGGGCGTTCTGCACAGGGGATAGCCTCATGGTCGGGGCGTTCTATGGGAGATCCTAAAACATGACCTGTTGGTGGGGCGTGAGGACTGGAGTTGAGAAACACTGCTGTAGAATTAATCTAACAAGTTATTAAGTGTGAAATGTGAAATGGTGTAAAAAAAATAAAATAATAAAATTACAAAAAAATTCAGCAATTATTTATAAGTGAACTTAAACTATTCCCTCAAAGTACAACTTGTCTCTAATAAAACGAGGCCTCATCCAACTGCGTCATTGAAAAAATAAAAAAGTTACAACTGTAGTTGTAAAAAGTTGAAACGCAAGAAGGCAAAAACGAAAAAAAAATGTTCTGGTCATTAACTACTTTTCAGGCCCGAGGCTTAAAGGGTTAACAGAGGCAGGATTCACCTCTGGTTTGGAAGCAGGTTAGCCCAATAGCAATGGGGCTACCCGTGTCACTCCAGCCGGAAGTAGTGAAGATCTGCTCAAAGGAATGAACCTTTTTTTGTTTTTCCTGCACCATCAATTTGAAATCCATGGTGTGTAAAATCTCACTGTAGTTTGCTGTGTGAGCTACAGCGTGGACTGACTGCTCATAAGAATGGCCATCAAATTACACAATGATTTTAACAATGAATACAAATCAGAATCTGCGCATTGAATTCATCGTTAAAATCTTACATGTGAACGTATCCTAAGGGGCCGTTCACACAGCTTATTTTGGCGCGGATTGGCGCCGTACTGCGCGCCGGATTTGCGCTGCAGTACGGCGCCAATCCGTCGCAGTTTCATAGTTTGTAAGGCTAAAAAAAGTCAAGACGTCCATCTAGTTCAGCCTGTTGTGCTAAGGTGTTGATCCAGAGGAAGGCAAAAAACCCCAATGAGGTAGAAGCCAATTGTCCTCATTTTAGGGAAAAATTCCTTCTGACTCCAATCTGGCAATCAGAAAAATCCCTGGATCAATGACCCTCTCCTGAATCCCTAGTCACTATAACTTGTTATATTATTACGCTCCAGAATGCATCTAAACCATTTTTGAACTCTGTTTATTGAATTCACCATGACAATTTCCCTCTGGCAGAGAATTCCATAGTCTCACTGCTCTTACAGTAAAGAATCCTTTTCTATGTTTATGTAGAAACTTTCGTTCCTCAAGACGTAGAGGATGCCCCCTTGTTCTAGATACAGCCCTGTGTATAAATAAATCTTGGGAGAGATCTCTATATTGACCTTTGATGTATTTAAACATATTTATTATGTCCCCCCGAAGCCTTCTTTTCTCTAAACTAAATAACCCCAATCTTGTCAATCTTTCTGTGTATTGTAGTCCACCCAGTCCTTTTATTATTATTGTTGCCCGCCTTTGTACCTGTTCAAGCTCTACAATGTCTTTCCTGTGCACTGGTGCCCAAAACTGTACACAATATTCCATATGTGGTCTAACAGTGACTTGTATAATGGGAGAATAATGTTCTCATCATGTGCATCTATGCCCCTTCTAATGCACCCCATGATCCTATTTGCTTTGGCTGCTGCTGCCTGACACTGGCTGCTACAATTAAAGGGGTGTTATCGTTTGAGCTGCTCGTGCTGTTCTGCTAATTTTCTCAGATTGAGTTTGAAATCCAGGGGCGTGTTCTTCCTCTCAGCAGGCGTGTCTCCCCTCACTGAAGAACTGTGACATCATCATTTTGTTTAAAGCAGGGGATGCAGAGGGTTGTCTGGATATAACAGCTCTGTAGCCTCCTGCCTGCTTATGTCTGCAGCCTTGAGGCTCCACAAGCTCCAGCAAGCAACTGTCATATGTCTTAGTTTACACACAACTGAAAGACTGCATCTGTTAAGATCTCTGCTTCCTGTCAGTGACATGTGGAGAAGCAAATCGTCTTTCAGAGAAGGCCATGCTCATCTTATAACTGACTTGGGCTGGTGGTGCAGCTGGTAGAGCAGTGATAGACTTATTGTTTTTACAACGAAGGGGTTTGGAGTTCTAGTCCCTCACAGGGTATTTTTTTTTCCCCCCTAAATTCTACACATATGTAGAGAGACCTAAAATTTATATGTTAATCTCTATAATGATATATATATATATATACACATACAGGGCTCCCCTATATCATTTCTCATCCCCCAGAATATATGCATTGTATCACGTATGTTGGAAGTGCTTGGTGTGACTGCAAGGATGGGACACTATATAGGGGAGCTTTGTGTGTGTATATGAATAAAATTATAGATGTTCACACATATATTTTCATATCTTTACATATGTGTATAAATTTTAAATAAAAAAAACCAAAACACTACTGATGGGATTTGAACTCCCAACCTCTGTCTTGTAGGGCTGATCACCTAAGCACTACTCTATACAAGCAGCTCATGCAGACACAGTGTTGAATCCTTATGTTATACAATACAGGTGATGATGTCACAAGGAGGCGGGGCTTGCATTCGATTTGAGGACCAGAACGCCCTCTTTTCAAAGTTCAAACTGAACCTGTGAGGAGGTGAATCAACCTCTTGGCAAAAACCCTTTAAACAGGCAGTAATTGCCCAGATCATCACCATAGAGCTGAGATGTACATAGAGCCAGCAGACTCTGGTTTCACTATCGATTTTAACAGCTCAGAGGGGAGTAAACACAGTGTGCAGGCAGCCAATCACAGCGCAGGGGGCGTGGCCATGACATTTCCTGTCTAGGGGCATATCCCAACAGGCTGAATGAAATGTCAGCCAGCCAATCACAGTGCAGGGGGCGTGTTTTGGGGGCAGGAATAGACCCGGGGGCGTTTTTTGTCCCAGCAACAGCAGAAATAAGACAGATTTACAGCGAAGCTGATATCTGCTAAACCAAGTGACTGAGGTAATGCAACGCAATTACAAAAGTGCTTATTTTTACTGTCCCCATAATCTGAGACATGATCTTTGTAACGATAAAACCCCTTTAAGTTTACTGTCCACCAGGATTCCCAAGTCCTTCTCCATGTCACTTTTACCCAGTGTTTTTCCATTTAACATGTAATCATGGAATGGATTTCTCTTCCCCATGTGCATAACCTTGCATTTATCTGTGTTAAACCTCATCTGCCATTTCCCTGTCCAGTCCTCCAACTTATCCAGATCCAGCAGTAATTACGGTAATGCACAGTTCTCATAGAGAACAGTGGATTCCGTCGCTCCTCCCCGCTCTGCAAATCTGCCGGGCGGGGAGAAACTGACATGCACATTATCCAGGCACAATACGCGCCGTGGATAATGGAAGCCTATGGGGCCGGCAGGCCGCGCCCCGCACCCGCCCCTTATTCAAGCCGGAATTGCGAGCGCAATCCGGCTCGCAATTACGGCTTGAATAAGCTGTGTGAACCGGGGCTTAGGCTAACACTTATATCTCAGTGCAAAGTTGTGTGTAAAAGTTTGCTGGCAGGGAATTGGGAAATATTTTAAAGAGTCACATACTCAAGAGGGCGCTGATGTGTTTAGTGTCTGTGTTGTGAGCATTAGTAATATAAAATCATTGATGTGATCATGTTCTGTATTATAGTCATCAGCATTAATTACTATTCATGAAACCTTGTTGCTTCACTCCTCTTTAGCCAAGGAGCAGATTGGTTGTCTCTTCATAGTTTGACTACAGCTGTAAAGTACATTTCTTTACCTTCTATACTTCCCAGGATGAACGGTGCCGGATTCTCGCCTCCAGCAGCTGAGATGGCGGAAATCAATCGTATGCAGTATGAAATTGACTATACAGAGGGCATTAGCCAGAGAATGAGGGTCCCAGAGAAGCTCAAAGTAGCTCCAAGCAATGCAGAAGCAGGTTCTTTACCTCCAGTGGACATTCCCATGCCCGGCGTCATTATGCAGGTTCCTGAGAGAATTTTTCTGGCAGGTAAGTGCATTTTCTTCAACACTTCTGAACTCTTTAAGACAGATTATTGAATGCCTCACTCCTTGGGACCCTTCTGTATAAGGTCTATCAGACTCTCATATATTTTCTTAATATGTTACAGGCCAGAATGAAGAAGCATCTTTTTCAAGACCTGCAGATCTGGATCTTATTCAGACAACCCCTTTTGAACCTTTGGCGCTAAAGACTCCACCTCGGGTACTGACTCTCAGTGAGAGACCACTGGACTTCTTGGATTTGGAAAGACCTACCCCAGCCACTCCTCAAAATGATGAGGTAAGTGTAAAAATCATGAGGCAACAGGTGGCATTGCTTAGAGCAGGCATCCTCAAACTGCGGCCCTCCAGCTGTTGGGAAACTACAACTCCCATCATTCCCACTGTTATAGATTATATTAATTCATGATGGGAGTTGTAGTTTCCCAACAGCTGGAGGGCCGCAGTTTGAGGATGCCTAGCTTAGAGTAAGGCTAGGGCCACACAGCATAGGACAAAAAAACGTTGGAAAGTCGGTGGCTTTTTGTCCTATGCAAGACTGCATTGTTTTGTCACTTATTGCGCAAAAACCTTGGTCGGTTTTAGTTTTTTTTTGCTGTCAGTCCGTACAGGAAACTGACAGCAAAATGCGGAATTTGCAATGTGTTAAGCCACACCCCTTTTCTGTGAAATCATGCCCCTTTTACAGAGTTCACACTCCCTTTGTTGGGCAAGGCGCATAAGTGTCTGGAAACGGTCTTAAACACATAGTAAATGTGGCGAACAGCTTGTAATCCATTATTATTTTTGGTGCAAATTATGCCAAAATTCTGGAGCAACTGCCTTGATAAATGTGCCCATGTGTGTATAAAGTACATGGTCCAAAGAAGCTCCTATCCTTAAATTAAAAAGTGATTTTTCAGCTTCCAGCAGCTCTTTCTGATGTTATATGTAAGGACTTGCTTTATATGGACGAGTTATCTGCATATCTTTGTTTAATCTTCATTTTGCATTATGTTGGTGATTTTTGGGGGTTCAGAACCAATTACCAGTTTCCCATAGCTATAAACATACAGTGGTCGTCTCAGAAGGACCACTGTATAATAAAGTGAAAGTGCAAAGAGACTCTAAAACACCACAAAAGGAAACTTCTAAAATAGCGAACAATTAGATCACCCAATAACCGGCATGAATTTTATTGAGACAATACATAGAATTTAAAAAGTCTCTAGAAAAAATAACAAGGCCTGTTGCACGTAAGCAAATTCCAGCCTAAATGAATAAGCAGTCAAGTATATAATACACAAATGCCTACTAGTTCGAAGATGCATGATGCTTAAAGTTTCTATAAAAAATTACAATGAGTTATTGAATATAGATAGATACTAGAAAATAGATATAATAAAGTGCAACAAATAGTACAGTGCATAGCAGTAACATAAATATTTAAAGCCGTGAACGTGTGAAAATACACTGCATAGAAAAGAAAAAGTGTATCCCAAAGAAAAGTCTGTATCCTTAGGCTGGGATCTCAGTGCAAAGAGACCATCATAAAAACACAGTGGGCCTTATGTATGAAAACGGTCTAGCAGTAAGACTGTCTTTGTTGCGCAGAGTAACCAATCAGAGCTCAGCTTTTATTTTTCCAGAGCACTTTATGAAATGAAAGGGGATCTCGGATTGGTTGCCATAGCCAATAAAGACGGTCTTACAGTTTTCATACATAAGGCCAAGTGTGTTTTCATGGTAAAAGTAACAACTCAACATAACCGATGCCCATATTCTGAAACAGTCAGAAAAGACACGACCAGTGGCACCCAGACCCGCGTTTCACAGTTATGCTCTCTTGATGGATCGTGGTAAAACTTTCTAAAGGAGCTGATTTTAATCTTGTGATGACATGAATTATTGTCTTCTACGTTATATTTAGTGTATTGTATAGTTTATTAATTTGTGCTGCTTATTGTCCTTGGTTTCACCTGTAATATAAAGACTTCAGTGTTAGGGCTTGTTGACACGACGTTTTTGTGATCCGTTTTACGGTAGATCGGCGATGCGCTTTTGAGAGCTCTCCTGCGCTTTTCGGGTCCGCTTTAAGAGTTGAAAAGTCAATTCTTCTTGCGTTCTACGCAAGTGAAAGCTCATAGGAGATAAAGGAGTCCGCTTTTGGCACCTGTCCAAAAGCGCTCCACACTCTGGGTACATATTAGCGGCGCTTTGCGACCTGAAAGCGTATCCGACAAGCGCTGGGGGATAGGAGGTGATCGGCTGCAGGGTGGATGGACGCTGAGGTGCGGTGATCGGCTGCAGGGTGGATGGACGCGGAGGAGCGGTGATCGGCTGCAGGGTGGATGGACGCGGAGGAGCGGTGATCGGCTGCAGGGTGGATGGGACGCGGAGGAGCGGTGATCACCTGCAGGGTGGATGGACGCGGAGCAGCGGTGATCGGCTGCAGGGTGGATGGACGCGGAGGAGCGATGATCGGCTGCAGGGTGGATAGACGCGGAGGAGCGATGATCGGCTGCAGGGTGGATAGACGCGGAGGGCGGTGATCGGCTGCAGGGTGATGGAGCGCGGAGGAGCGGTGATCGGCTGCAGGGTGGATGGACGCGGAGGAGCGGTGATCGGCTGCAGGGTGGATGGACGCGGAGGAGCGGTGATCGGCTGCAGGGTGGATGGACGCGGAGGAGCGGTGATCGGCTGCAGGGTGGATAGACGCGGAGGAGCGGTGATCGGCTGCAGGGTGGATAGACGCGGAGGAGCGGTGATCGGCTGCAGGGTGGATCGACGCGGAGGAGCGGTGATCGGCTGCAGGGTGGATGGACGCGGAGGAGCTGATGAGCGAGAGGGCGAGAGAGAACAAACAGCATTGTCTGTTGCGTTTTTGGGATCCGCTTTTCGGATGCAGTTTTAAGTTGTCCAAAAAACGGATCCAAAACTTCGTGTGAACAAGCCCTTCGTGATGAGTGTCTGTACGACACTGTGGGATATCTTGCTTTTTTATAATAAGGCCTATTTTATATCTTCCTTATTAATGCATCTAATTTAATGGCCTAGATGCGAGTCATGGGACGGCAGAAGAGAGAGCGCTCAGTCAGTGAGAACACCATTAGACACAATGGACAACTGGTGAGGAATGACTCCATGTAAGTACAGCACAGGGTTTGTAGTCCCCCTTATTACATTGGTGTTTACATTGGTTACATTCAGAATTCCTTTTCCATAGTACTGTGAAATAAATTGTGTCTTTCCATATTTCTTCTTTATGGAAACTTTTTGCACATTTCAACTATAATGTGTCATTTTTTATTCAATATCTACCTGGTAATATAATCCAAACAGATACACTGCTTTCAGTAGAGCCCAGTAGGGTAGCTGTATCCTGTGTTCTGGTTGTTGGGCTACAATATAAAATGCAAAATACAGCAGTACACAGTAGGCACTAAACCAATACTAAAAATTACCCTCCTAAAACATTTAGGGCGTCATGTATGATTTTTGGCGCTTAGACGCCAATTTAATTGCACATTATAATAGTGTAGAATGCGCCTGAATCTAAGAGCCTGTTCTACTGCGGGTCATAAATCGGACGCATTCCAGCACAGAAACAACACTTCTGGTTCAGGTAAACCACTTTCAAAGTGGTTTACCTGTTCCAGCAGTAATGCACCTGGATTTTCCATACTGAAGCTATAAATGTGTAGCGTTGTATGGTTTTTGTGCGACACGCCTCCAGCACGCCCCCGATCTCAGGCGCATTACAAAGTACCGTGAGCGCTCTGTAATGCGCCTGATGTTGGCGTGCGGGCATTTTAAAAATATATCGAATAGGGCTGGGCTAGGTGTTGGGCTGAAAAGACGCCAGACTTCTGGTGCAGCCCTGCTCATACATGTTCCCCTTTAAATCTATCACAGCTTTCTACTGTACTTGCATTAAATTGAGGTCTTCAGTGAACATTTTTATCAAATTGTTTATGTCAACCTATTGTGTTGAGGTAACTTCATCAGGTGCATCCGTAACTCTAATGCCTATCTATGGGGCATACATTTAGGGTAATGGACTCCTTTTATACTGATTTATAAGAACCTTAAGCAGGAAGAAGAAAATAGTGGAATGATTTTAAATGTTTCAAGAGTTCAAGGTTTGTATGGGTTTTAGTGCCTACTGTATGCTTCTGTATTAGAGAATTAGCATTTTTACACCCGCAATAGTGTCCATGTCAAATGCAGTAGAGGTGCAGAATAACGTTGGTCTACTTTGCATTGTTCATTATAGAATGGATACTTTAGCACATTAGGAGGTCACTTCATAGGTGAAAATCATGTTTAGTCTTCTATTCTGTCCTGACTTAAAGGGATGAGGTTAGCGTTTCCAGAAACAGTGCCACTAGTGTTCATGGGCTTTGTCTGGTATTTACAGCTCAGCCATAAGGCTATGTTCACACGGTGTAATTGCAGGATGTATTTCGCCTTGCAATTACGCCGTGTGTACGGGTGTGTGGCCGGCAGCCCGCCGGCCCCATACACATGCATTATTCTCGGCGCGTATACGCCTTGAATAATTGACATGTTACTTCTCACCACTCGCCGTATTGTGCGAGCAGGGAGAGGAGACGTAATCCATAGTTGTCTATGAGAACTGTGGATTACCGTAATGACTGGGACGTCTTTCAGCCCGTAATTCGTGCAGTATGCTGCGAGTTACGGGCTGAAATAAGTCCCAGAATAAGCCGTGTGAACATAGCCTAAAGAAGACCACCCCAACTAATTCTTAACAAAAATACTAACGATACTGGTTTATGTTCAATAATAAATCTAATAAAAGGTGATACATGGAAGCCGAGATGGGGAAAATACATAGATACCATAATCAATCCCCACCCTGGGCACACAATAGAGAATATATACAGAATCCTCCCTTAATACAAGACATGCAATTTAAATAGTCATGTTCGTAAGATATAATATACGATATGTCAATTCCGCCAATATCGCGTACAAGCAATGATACAAGAATCACGGATGCATAAGTGAAGGTTGGAGGAAATGAAAGGCAATTACCGAACAGGATGATATCACAGCATGCCCAACGCATGTTACCCAATCCATTTCCTCAAGGATGCTATATTATTATATCACAATTGGTCTTACAATCATGACTATATGCATTGCATGTCTTGTGTTAAAGGGGTTTTCTCACTACATTGATTCATCTCTCCTCAGTCCTGTTTTCTTGGTTTCACTTTGAATTCAGGGACGTGTTTATTGGCTTTTACCAGACTGCTATAGCTACAGACCTGACTTCTACTGCAACCAGTTCTGGCAATCTATCAGGAGAGATCAAACAGGTCTATGGCTATAGTGACCTGAGGAACTGATGCAGCCCATACCGGGGGGGATATCTCAGAATAGGTAGGATACGGTTAATGGACACATATTGCAAAGTGACTTGTTTTTTCAAGTTCTTTAACATAAAAGGCAATCCTTGTAGTGAGACAACCCCTCAGAGGGAGGATTCTGTATATATTGTGTCCAGTGTGGTTTTTTATTATTACATATTTCTTTTGACTATCTCCACTTCCATGTTTCATTGGTTTTCTGTTTCTAATAAATCTATATTTTACTATTTTTGTTAAAAATTAATTGCAGTTGACTTCTTTTTGCAAGTAAATGATAAAGCCATCATTACTGTACTTTAAGGATATATAACTCCTACATAATCAAGAGGCATATTGCATATTGTCCTAAAAATAGCCTGAAGGTTTTTCCTAAACATGCATTCAGCTTTTGTGAAGACAGATTGATTTGTTGCCATAAATCTATTTTCCCTTAATACACTTTAGATAAATTGTAAGTGCGGTCTACTGTGTATCATCTAATCAGACAGGCGAGCACCACTTAGGAAGGCTTCCTTTCCACAGCAGGAACACAGAAGGGTTCTAATGTAATGACCAGAAGCCAGTTGTGGTTTGCTGCTTAATGTACAATCTATGTGAGCCTTGCATGCAGGTTATTAGCTCTGATTTTCATCAATTGTAGAGGTTTCAGCCAGAGCGGAATAATGTTGCAGAAATGAAAACTATGGGCATGTGTCCAGGTCCTGTTTATCCTCCATACCTTCTACATAACTGCGGGTCCTCCTGCCCGCCACCTGGCTCTTCTGGCCTGCTTCATATGTCATTACATAGAATTTTTAGAAAACCTTTAGGGCATGTTCACACGGGTTTGCCCACGGGTCTCGGCACAGCTGCCGCGGCCAAATCCTCGTCTAAATCGCGCCCCAAATGCCCTCAGTTCATTACATGGTTTCCTATGGGAAACCACCTTGCTATTCACACGCCGCAGTTTTGGCCGTGGCCTTGCCGCGCGTGTTTGAGAAGTCTCCTGTCAATTCTTGCAGCGAGTCTTCGGCGCGGGTATCGCCATGCTTTTCGGCGCGGGTTCTGTCCTGCCTATTAATTTGTATGGGTGAAAACCTTGCCGCAAACCGCGCCCCCAAAACCACACCCCAACCGCGGCGATAAACCTTGTCGGGAGACGGGAGGTTCGGATGAGGTTTTGGCCGCGGCAGCCGCGCCGAAGCCCGAGGCCAAATCCGCCGTGTGACCATGCCCTGACTGATGAAATTGATAATAAAAGCAAACGACCCAATTATATGTTTTGTAATAAAGCAAACTTCTATCTGTTCCTGTAACTGATGGCTCAGTGTAAGGCTATATCTACACAGCATATGTTAAAATGCCATCCAAAATTCAACAGCATTTTAACATCGCGGTACCAAGTATTGGTGGTGCAGATTGTCAAATCCCCAGCGTGTTAATTTCTGTTAGAGGTTGACACTGGGGATTTTACCCCTTTCAGTGAATTGGCAGAGAATCTGTAGCAAAAGCCACATGTAAGACAAACAGATTTTGCTGCAGATTTTGTGTCAAAATTAGTGTGTGTACTTTTCCTAATGTTTAACTTATTTGTATTGCAGATAAAATTTCTCTGTCTCTCTTCTGTATAGTTTATGTGCTATCTGTGATTCATTGAATGTAACTGACTTACAATGGTCATAGTAAGCTAATCTTTGTTAACGAGAAGCTCCACCTTCATAAGCTTTCAGTGTTTCTAAAATAAAGAGATAAACTTTACACAATTGAAAATCTTATACCACTTTGTGGCTACAGCTCATGTACAGACTGATGTGTCACCATAGTAACAGACTACAAACTGTACATTGTATAATCCTACAGTAATATTGCACCCATCTGTTCCCTACTTCTTGTTTACCTAGCAAATTCCCTATGAAGTAGAGGACAGATGGACGTAACTATGACTACAGGATCACACTACACAGCATTTGTAGTCTGTTACCATGGAAAAGCACACGTTTAAGTAGGAGCTGTAGACACAAAATAATACATTTTCTAACAAAGACCTTGCAAAGTTGCTTCATTTTAGATGCATTGGGATATAAAAAAATGAAATATATTTGTGTATGTGGAGCTTCCCTTTAATTTTAAAGGGATTTTTCCTTCGTAGACATTTCACTTATCCATCGGATAGGTCATAATTGTCTGATCGCTGGGGACCCAATCACTAAAATAAGGTCCCCTAGGTCAGGGCTCCCCAACTCCGGTCCTCAAAGCCCACCAACAGGTCCTGTTTTCAGGATATCCCACAGAATGCACGGACAATAATGATATCACCTGTGCAATGCTAAGGAAAGAGAGAAAACATGACCTGTAGGTGGGTCTTGAGGACCGGAGTTGAGGACCCCTGCCCTAGGTCATTGAATGTTATACCGCTGCTGCTAAATTCAAAGTCTGTAGGATGAACGAAGATAGCAGAGCGCTGTAGTCTGCTTATCCTCATTGGTCACATAGGCTTTGAATGGAGCAGCAGTGTGAATGTTTCAGCACTTGATTCAAAGACCTCCTCGTTCCTCAAGCACAGTAAGGGATTTGGGGCCCTCATTTCACTAATCCAGCATTTAGACCCCCAGAGATCAGACATTTACCCCCCATCCAGTGGATATATGCCTGTAGTGGAAAAACCTTTAAGCCGGGTTCACACGGCATATAGTGCTATACGCCTGCTGGTCAGCGCGTTCTTTCAACAGTGCTCCGGCCTCACATGGAATATGCCAGGAAATCGTATCACTCAAGGAGTGCTATAATTTTACCGTATTTGCAGGGCGTACTTTGGGTGCATTGCAGTGCAATTACACCCTACAAATATGCCGTGTGAACCCAGCCGTAAAGTAAAATCGCAGAGGACGGAATTGCTGCAGATTTTACCCGTGGATTTGTGCAGGTAAAATCCATAGTGGGTTACAGTACCAGGCAAGTTGACGAGGTTTTATAAATCTCATCCACATGCTGCAGACTTATTTCCATTTAAAAATATGCGCGTGCTGCAGATTTGTATAGATTGCAGCACTTTTTATGTGGCATGGGTGTAATTCGCTGGGAATACACAGCAAAATTGCTATATAACACATAGGGTTTTGTTGTGGATTTATCATGGAAAATGTCTGCCGCACGTGGCCTTTGCTTTCGAGAGCCTGTGTAGTAATGTAGTACTGCTGCCTGAGGATTGCCTGTCACTCTCTGCCCTTGTATTGTTTGGTGCATGGCACTGCCATCTGTGACTCCCAGAACATGCATGTGTCGCCAGCCTCTCTCTTTTTAGTTCTTCCTTCTCATATTTCTCATTTATTTTCTCTTGCTTAGTCGTCTGTGCACCTGCTCATTTTACCCTTCCACTTTCTCTATTCTGAGGCTTCTTTTACCCTGGTACAGTCTTATATGTAGACCTCCACCTCTCCTGCTACTTACCTTTCATGCTACCCTTTCTTTAATAGTCATATCAATAGTCATATGTATCCACCTTTCTCTATCACACACGCAGTCTGACTTCTGTGTTTCTCTTTGCTGCTCTCCTCCGGTCAGCCCGACTCCACCTGCCCCCACAGGCCGCCCGAACCCTGCTCCCTCGCTCCCCGCAGATGGAGCAGATCTTTTCTCTGCCCGTGGCATTCTGTCGCTCATCCAGACCTCCACCCGCAGGGCTTATCAGCAGGTCCTCGATGTGCTGGATGAAAACCGCAGGTGAATGTCTTCCCCTGTTCCCTGTCCTAATACCCCACTGCCACACCCTGCAATGCGTTCAGATATTTATCCATCAATGTGGGCATTTGTTTCTCCAAAACTTATAGCTGTTGAGTGTTTCCTGCCCTTCTTGTCTTCACTTCCCCCTTCTGTCCTTGTTTTCCTTCTTAACACTCCAGGCCAATCTTGCGTGGAGGGTCTTCAGCCTCTGCACCTGCTCCTCCTCCTCACCATCATGATAATCCAAGGTAATCAGCAATTCTTTTCCAGTGTGCTTAGGTGCTGAGAATTCAACTTATCGCTGTTCTAGGACTAGGTCAGTGGGCTGTCTATCTGACAGAAGCAATTATCATTGGACCTTTTCGCGACATATAGAGATATTCTGAATCCATTGCACAGGTGTTGGTGCTTGCACTTATTGCACTTGTCAAGGGGAGTCATTAGTTGTGCCAGTATTTACAGTCATTAGGTCATTATCAAACTTACTGCTCCCGGGATAAGTTGTATAACAACATTTTTATTATAAAAAAAATTTTTTTTGCTGAAACCAAAATACCTCTTTAAAGTTGAAAACCCCCTTTAAATTGCCTACATGGTGGGACTACCAAGTGTACAGTGAATATTCTGAGCAGATAGACTACCCATCTGACACAGTCCTTAGAGTTCGGCTAGCCTCTAATTCATTGGTTTGATTTAATGGGGATTGATTATTTTTTCATGCAAAAGCTTTGGAATCGGATGAAAATCCTACATAAATCTGCTGCCATAATCTTACCAGAGTTTCCGATTTGCTGCATGTCACTTTTCTTTCTAATTTCACCCTTTTAGTATTCATTTTGTTAATTTGCTACCACACAACACATTGCACCTCTAACACGGAAGGTAAAAGTCTCCTAATATCAGTATAGTCAATAGTCTGACATCAGGTAAGAACTAGAGAAATGGAATTATACAAGCTAAAGTATTTGATAAAAAAACATTTACAAGCCTCCAGTTAAAGACCAGTGGGTTTTTCATTCACTAATGCCCCTCCAAAAACATAGATTGAGGTTTTCCGCTTAAAGCGGTTTTCTCACCTCAGGAAAGACTGAGACTTCTTGTTTTAAATTCATTCTTGGTTTTGTCATCATGTTTGAGAGCTTAAGCTGATCTTCACACATCTTCAGGGCATTTGAGAAATTGAGAAAAGAGACAGATATGAAAATGTAGGGCATCCTCGGATGAAAAAAAAAAAAAAAGTGAGGACACAACTAGTAATAGGTACATGCAGTTGAAAGATTAGTTTAATAACACAAACATCTGATCACCAATTTCTTTTGTATCTGATTTAAGCCCGGGTCCCAGTAACGTGTTGCCATTCTTGTTATGTAGGTATGCAGTTTCATCATTGGATTCCACCATGGATGGAACACCAGATGACCTGTCGTTGGTGGATGCTGCTTCCCTTAGAAGACAGGTTGGTCATTGTGTTGTATGAGTCAGATTGCTTCAGGACTCTTCTCAAAGGTTAATGACCACTTAGACCTTTTTGATCGCTTTTTATATTTCTCGCCAATGTCATTGGGGGGGACACAGCACCTTGGGTATAAGCCCTTGCCTTAGTAGGTGGACACAAGGTGAACCTAACGCGTTGGGCCCGCCCTGGTGGCCTGTGTCCCTCCTGCTGACGCCAGGCTGATCAGTTTTCAGCCTAGTGTCTGTAGGAGGCAGACACTGCTCTGCAGAGTTTATTTTTCTTTCCTTTGCAGGAGGTGATTGAGCACTCGGCTCTCACCTAGTGGAAAGGTGATTGAGCACACGGCTCTCACCTATCAGGGGGTTGTCAGTGCGTACTTTTACTGTGACGTTTTCCCCCCTGAGGGCGTCGGGAAACCAGTCAGTTCTTTAGCTGGCTGGCCTTCCTCCTCGCCGCTCACCCGTCCCCACCTGCCGCCTCCCCGGCCTTTTATGGTACCGAAGGGCTGATGCCGCGACGCCTGACGATGTCGAGGACCATTCAGATCTACCTCTCGGTAACGGCATCTTGTAGGCGCTCTGAAGCCCTCTTTGTCATTCCGGAGGGCCCACGCAGGGGCCTGTCGGCCTCTAAGGCCACCATTGCCAGCTGGATTCGGTCTGCAATTTCGGAAGCCTATCGGTCTAGGGTGGAACCTCTTCTGTTTTGGGTCACTGCTCACTCCACACGGGCGGTTCGGCATCAAGCTTCAGCTTTGCAGGTGTGCAAAGCGGCCACCTGGGCTTCGGTCCATACTTTTTCTAAGTTCTACCAGATTCATACCTTGGCCTCGGCTGACACAAGCCTCGGCCGTAAGGTGCTTCAGACAGCAGTGTGCTAATGCTTATCACTGATGATGTATTTTTTAGTTGTTACTTCTTATTGTTCCCACCCTCTGGGACTGCTCTTGGACATCCCAAGGTACCGTTTCCCCCAATGACATTGGCGAGAAAATTGGATTTTTGTCCTTACCGTAAAATCCTATTCTTGTTCAATTCAGTGGGGGACACAGCTCCCGCCCTCGTTTTTTCTCCATGGAATCGGGGTGCTCTTTTGTTCTTCCTCTCGGCCACGGCTTTTGTACCAACTGATCGGCCTGGCGTCAGCAGGAGGGATATAGGCCACCGGGGCGGATCTAACACGTTTGATCCGCCTAGTGTCCACCTCCTAAGGCAAGGGCCTATACACAAGGTGCTGTGTCCTCCAATGAATCGGACGAGAAAAGGATTTTACGGTAAGTACAAAAATTAAATTTTTACATTAAGGTGATCATGTATCTAATGTTTCACCCATATAATAGTTCAGGAAGAAATTTCTATAGTAAGGACACTTGCTATTTGCTTCATCAGTGCTTTGTGGCCATTCTTTAGTCATAGCTTCTGTTGCTGCCAGTCCCTGCACTGCATCCTTATAAGTCTCTCTCTTTTTCTGCTTGAATTCATTGCTGAGAAATGAAGCCAATAAAGTGTCCATCGAAAGGATGTGTATAAAGAATACAGATTGTAACCAGGGCAAGTGTTCACAGGGGTGTTGGCAGCAAAAGCAGTTATAGCTCCAGCTTATGACATAGTAGGCTTGCTTTTTTTTCTGTAAGCCGTGCCATTCTTTATCGTGGCGTGTACTTGGTATTGTAGGTCAGGGTGTCTTTATCAGATAGAAGTTCTGTTGTAATGTAGCCACTGCAGTGATCAGCTGATTATCACAGGTCCCACTTCTGACACCCCTAGCAAACTCATGAACTTCAAGGGATGCTACAAGGGTAATGTGGTATTACATAGAAGTGTCATGTAATTTTCAGTTCAGATGAATGATGGAGGCTAAGTAATTCAATTCTGATTTACCCATATCAAATTGTGGTGAAACTCAGAGAGATCAACCTTTGGATTTTTATGGGTCTTTACAGGTTAACTTGCTGTTCTGCACCCCTCCTAGTGTAATGTCACTTCTGGTTACCATAATAATTGGTAACACCTATGTTATTTTGACCGGAAGTGATGTTGGACAGAACCTCAGACCAGAAGTGATGCCACACCAGGAGCACAAGACCAGGAGCGTTTGTGGCGTCACTCTCGGTCCATTCTATGGTCTGGTAACCTTAAAGAGGACCTGTCACCAGGTTTTTTGTATGTAAAATAAATGACTATACCACAAAGGTTTGTAAAAACATCCCTATTTGTATTAAGGAATAAAAGTAAATCTTTAAAATAAAGCTGTTATACTTCTTTTTAGTATATGCAAATGAGCTGCAAAGAGTCAAACTTATGTTTTGCGTCAGAGAAAAGTCTGACAAAATCAGTTACATTTGCATAAACCACTCCCCTTTATTGTAATTAGTTTGGCCTTTAGTATTTGAAATCCCGCGCAGTGTGTAGTGTCTTAATGCAAAAGCACAGTACAAAACGGCTTATTTGCCGACGGTTTGGGCCCCGTATTCCGCGCCTGATTTGCGCTTCAATACGGCGCCAATCCGTCGGAGTCATTACGATAATCCACTGCTCTCATAGAGAAAAATGGTTTCCCGTCGCTCCTCCCCGCTCGGCAAATCCGCCGCGGGGGGGAGAAAGTGAACATGCAAAATATTTACGGCGCGGACGCGCCGGTAAACAATGCATTGTCTATGGGGCCGGGAGCGGCGCCCCCGCCGCGCTCCGGCCCCGCCCCCCTCCCCGCCCCTTATTCACGGCGGATTTGTGCGCTCAATACGGCTCCCAAATCCGTCGGGAATAAGCCGTGTGAACGGGGCCTTACAGTCTCTTCAGTGTATTCACTGTGTGTGTGGACATATCTTAACTGGTTTGTTAGTGGGTGATGGGGGAAGAAGGGGACGCCAGGCCACTTATCACTCACTCACTGTGTGACCCCTGTCAGGACATTATCTTCAACACAACGGGCCTGGCAGAGTCAGGAAGTCAGGGAGCAGCTGCTGAACAGGGAGTGAGAGGCTCCGCCCCCTGCTCTGCTCTGCTCTGCTCCCGGGTCGGATCATATCCCACTGCTACACTAGATTTATCATGATGTCAGCAGCAACTGCAGCAGCTTCCCAGGCTACACATAACCTGCAGGTGGGCCAACAGTGAGGAACCTCACTCACTGCAGAGACCAGCACTAGGTAGAACAGCATGGGTGAAACAACCTGAACTTCAGTGAGGGTGATCTGTGTATGATTATCTGCCTACAGTATATCTGTATATACAATTGCATGTATGTATATGTGTGTAATTGTATGAATATGTGTGTATGTGTGTAAATATGTATGTGTGTGTGTGTGTGTGTGTAAGTATATGTCTGTATATGTGTACATGCATGTATATATGTGTAAATGTCTGTATATGTATATTTTTGTGTACATATATGTGTGTATATGTGTGTAAATATGTCTATGTACGTGTGTAAATATATGTATGTGTGAGTGTATATATGTGCTTGTGTGTATTATTGAATTGTATGTTTGTGTATATATTCGTATTAGGTTTTAAA
>JAODAL010009207.1:0-112420 GCA_025379985.1 Phyllomedusa bahiana
TACCCATTACCATATGTAGCGGCATATATAGTATACACTCTGCCGTGCTTTACCTATAAATTGTAGAGGGTAAGTCAGCAGTGCGTGCTTGAGAAAGGGGGAGGTCCCCGAAACGTCGTACGCCCTGCGCCACGCCCGCCTGTCAGGTACTGCCGTGTTTCCAAGCGGAGGGGAACCAGAGCTATGCAGTCGCAGTACTGCAGATGAAAATACGTCTTCTTACATCTATTATACCGCTTACTATGGAATGTTCTCCATCATAATCGCAAGTAGTACAAATGCTGTCATTCAAGTCTTGTATTTATGGGACTTTTTAATAAATTTTCTAAAAGTTTTTGCAATTTAAAGAAGCCTGCCATTTTTTCTCTGCTTTTGACTGTGTTGGGGTTGAGGAGCCCTGGCAAAGGGCCCAGACTTGCCCTATAGCGGTCTTTGTACTTATATGAAAAGTAGCTACGTTGAAAAATAGATGCATTGATATCCATTGATTATATCTAGACTGTTCATATATAACTTTTGCATGAATTATTCTCTCTATACCTATTTTTCCCTTAACCAGGTTAATCAGATATTATAAGCTTGAAATGCTTTATGCAAGGAAAACTCCCTTCAAGATGTATCTTGTCTTGGATGATACTGAGGATATATATAAAATGGATTCACTATGGATTAACAGCTTAAGCAAGCAGACTAAGGGACACAGAAATCTTGTGGACATTTCTTTTGTGACACCCAAACTTCCTCAAATAATAAAACCTCGGCAGTTTGGGGGGTTTTGGACTTTTTTAAATTAAGCAAGGCTTGCAAGAAACATATTTCCAATATGAACTCGTGATTCTTAATTAACTCATCCCATTAATGTTAATTAACCAATGATCGTTTAGTACATGCCTTAATAACTGCTTACGTATAGAATGATATAAAAAACCCTGTATTTCCTGGTATTAAACAGAGATTTACTATCCATCAACCTGACTGGATATCTAATTCTTGGGGCCCCGCTGCTTGCAGCAATATATATCTTAAGGTGAGGAAGTAGCAACTTGGCTGGATTTATAACAAACCTAACACGAGCACCCTGTCCCCGGGCTGAAAAGACCTGACTCTTGCGGTCCTGTTGTAAACCCGGGCCTGGGCTTCCTGGGCCTGTAGCATGTTCTCCCTTACAATAGGCATCACTGCCGCGATCCTGTCCTGCATATCAGCTATATGCTCTATGACACTTCTGTAAGGGGTTTCCTCTTACTCCCAGGTTTCTATGACTATATCCAGGAGCCCTCGGGGATGTCTCCATATAGCATCGAATGCGAGAACCCGTGGTGCCTGTGGATCGATGGCAAACATAAGGTAGGGCAACAGGTGGTCCCAATCCCTACCATCCTTGTCCACCACCTTTTTTAACATGCCCTTTAAGGTTTTATTAAAGCGCTCGACCAGACCATCGGTCTGGGGATGGTACACGGAGGTGCGCAGGTGGGCAATCTTTAGCAGGCGGCATAGCTCTTTGGTTACCTTGGACATAAACGGGGTGCCCTGATCGGTCAGGATCTCCTTGGGGATCCCGGTACGGGTGAATAGCTGGAACAACTCCCTAGCTATCCCTTTAGAGGAGGTGTGTCTGAGGGGGCCAGCCGCGGGGTAGCGGGGGGCGTAATCTACTACGACCAGGATATGCTGGTGCCCTCTAGCCGATTTAGAGAGGGGACCGACCAGATCCATGCCAATCCGCTCAAATGGTACCTCTATAATGGGGAGAGGAACCAATGGACTCCGGAAATGGGGTCCAGGGGCATTAACCTGACATTCCGGGCAGGACTGACAGAACTCTTCCACGGCCTTGTAGATGCTGGGCCAGTAGAAGTTCCGCTCCACCCGCTCCCTAGTTTTCTCCATGGGAATGTGCCAGTTCTAAGATCATACGGACATGTGTTCGGGGTACCACCAACTGCTCCACCACCTCTGTTGGCGTCTTTTTCACTCGGTACAATAAATTGTCCCGTACAACGAAGTGAGGGTAGGCCAACTCCTCCCCTGGTTCCTGTGGTCTCCCATCAATGACCTTTACACTTTTCCAAGCACTACCCAAGTTAGGGTCCCTCACTTGCTCTGTGCCAAAATTCTCTCTGGAAATTGGCAAGGAAGAGAGTTCTAACTCAGAGGGGGTCTCCTCTGGATCTCCAGCCAGGACCGACAAGGGAAAAGGCACAGATTCAACATCGCCACTTGTTTGGCACACGTCATTTACAGCAGGTACATCATGATACATTTTACCAGTTTTATTTCCCCACAGATCCCAAAACAGAGGAAAGTCACAGCCAACAACTGCGCTGTGAGGTAAACTGGTCACCACGGCCACCTCATGTTGGGTGACCCCACAGGCAGTCTCTATTGCCAGTATGGCAGTGGGGTAGTCCCTGGTGTCCCCATGGATACAAACTACCCCTATCCGGCGTGAGAGTAGTTGCTCTGGGCTCACCAGTCGGGCTTGCACAAGGGTCACTAAGCTCCCCGAGTCCAGGAGGGCCTGCACCAAATGTCCATTAATGGTAACAGGGCACTCTCGTCGGTCCTTTCCAGCAGCGACCCGAGTGGAATATGACGGCCGGGCAAACCAGGAGGTACGCCTCCCCAACCCACATTCCATGGGTTCCTCCCTGCCCGGGCAACGTGCCGCCACATGTCCCAGTCCTTGGCACCGCCAGCAGACTAAGGGGTCCCGGGCCTTAGCAACAGGGTCCCGTTTTGGGGTAGGTGGCCTCTCCCCCCTTCCGTATACCCGTGACCCCCCTTTCGGGACAGGAGCAGTCTTACCATGGTTGGAGGTCTGCGGATTCCCTGGGGCATGTAGGACTTGCAGGAACTCCTCTGTAGCGCTGTACCGTTCCACAACCGCGACCAGTTCGTCCACGCTTTTGGGGTCGGTGTACCCCACGCACCTCTGGAGCTTGATGGGAAGGGCCCGCACAAAACGGTCACAGACCACTCACTCGACCACCTGGGCAGGTGTGTGGGTCTCCTGCTGTAGCCACTTGTTGGTAATGTGGAACAGGTCGTACATTTGTGACCTGGCGGGCTTGGCAGGATCAAACTCCCAGGCTTGCACTCTCTGGGCCCGTACGGCCAGGGTGACCCCCAGTCGGGCCAGGATCTCCCCCCGCAGTTTGGTGTAGTCCTTGGCATCTTGGACACGCAGGTCGAAGTAGGCCTTCTGCGATTCGCCCGTTAGGAAGGGAGCCAGGACATCCGCCCACTGGTCCGCCGGCAGCTGCTCTCTCTCTGCTATCCGCTCAAAGGTCCCCAGGTAAGCCTCGATGTCGTCATCCGCGGACATCTTGCGCAGGGAACTTTGCACCACCTGGCGGGCTGTGAACTGAGCGCTTGTTGGTACTTCTGGCCTCGAAGCCAGGGTCTGTAGCTGTTGCTGCAGCATGTGGTTTACCGGCTGTTGTTCCTTCACCGTGGCTTGGTGGGTCTCAATTAGCAGGCGATTCGTCTCAGCTTGCGCCCGGATGGTCTCTTCGTGCGCTTTCTGCTGGCTGGCCGCCATCAGCTGAAGGTTAGCGTTGGCTTGAATTAGCTGCTTCACCAACTCATCCATTTTAGCCGCCTCTGCTGACCGTGCGGTAGCTGCTTGCACCCAGGACATACGTTTTTTCTCTGTCTCAGAAGAGTACTTCCTCTATTTTGCCCAATGCGTCCTCCACCATGTGTGAGCTTTAACGGCTCTGGGATCGTGACTCACATTTTCAGGCAGAGACAGACGTATTCCAGGGGGAAAAATACAGGGCTTCTGTATTTTATTGGCAGCAAACAGAAAATGCAAAGTGCAAGGCATGCACAAACACAAACAAAAACAAAACGCCTGCCCGTCTGGGCTCTAGCTAACAGAGACCAGCTAACTGACAGTCTGTAAGTTCCCTGCTGATTTTCCAGCAGGTCTCCACCAAGGCTTAAAGGTAGCCAGGGGTTGTAACCACCCTAGTCAGCTTACCTGCTGACTTTTATACTCCAGGTAAACCCCGGAGTGGAGTCATGGGGAGTGAGCACCCACCCTGCTCTATGCTCACTCCCAATGAAAGGCCGACCCAGGAAATGGCTGAAGCCATACTAACCTTAAATGTGTTAAACATATGTCGACAGTCTGTACTGTCGACATCCATCTACTTTTGGCCTTTCATTCCTTGGGGGCATGTGTGGGGACATCGGAAGGTGCACGCAAGGACCCTGGCCGGGATGTATACGCCATTGTAAACCCTTCCTGCTGTTGCCACCTTACAATAAATATATATATATATATTATCTATATATATATATTAATATATATATATAATATATATATATATATATATATATAATATATATATTATATATTTTTATATTATATATTTATATATTATAATTTTGCCAGAAGTGCAAATGTAGGAAGTAGTGCCATTATTGAAGTCACTGATTTTCACTGAATATATATATAAGAATCACAATGACATGTTCCTTTGAAATCAGACATGTTACCTGTCATGGGGTATAGTAAAGCTTGCTTATGTTGCTTCACATTGCAAGAGTGTAGCTAAAATCTCATGAACCCTGGTGCAAAACTTCAGCTTGAACTGTAATTTATATAGTGCTGTGAAGTTAGTATAGTATCACGTGGAATGAATTATATTACACATTGCACCCCTGTACACACAGTGTCCATTAAATAAGTAGTATTATGTACTGTAACCCTGAAATTAATAATTATGCACACTTTGCCCCCTGAAAATATTACTCACCATACCCCTGAAATTATTTATATTTAACACTGTACTCGAAATTAAATATATTACACTTTAGGTGCCTGAATATATTTATATTACTCGCCACCCCTCCCCCCCTAAAATAAATTGTATTATATACTGTGCACCTGAAATGAATTATATTACACAGTTCAACCCCTCAAATAAATTGTATTATACATTTCCCTTAGAAATTATTTATATTACACACTGTACCTTCTAAAAATAATTATACTATACCTCCTGAAACATGGTTACAAATTAATTCAGGATTCATTTTAGGAACAATAATGGTTTAGGACACTGAATGTAATCATCCATACTGCTCACTAATATGCCAATAAAAAATATGGCCTTAGAAACATCGATGTGTATATATATATATATATATATATATATAATATATATGTTATATATATATATTATATATTATATATATTATATATATATATATATATAGATCGATTTTGGGTTTAAAACTTCCAATGCAGGTATAAAAGTTATTACCTAAACGTTATAGCAGGCCACCTTAACCACCCAGCTATCAAAGAAGACATTTTTATGGCCTGAAAGTTTTAGTCCCAAAGTCCCCAGTCTCTATGCAAAAACACTGTATTGATTTAAACAACATTGGTTAACTAAGTCAAAAGGGTTTAATAGGATCTGAATCCGGGGTGTCCTGAAATCAGAAATATTTTGATGAGTTCTGCTGAACTACTGTTAAACTATATATAACATACATTTGAAAATAGGAGGCCTTGTATGCCTTTGTATCTTTCCATGCTACAGGGCCGCTGTCTTATATCAAGTTAAAAGTTGGAACTGTAGATAAATGATGCCTCTAAACTTTGAGTAGAAAAGAGACTGCGATAAACAGCTTTTATAAAGTGTGCTTAATAGCAACAAACCACCAGGCATGAAAATGTGTACAATTCAAGCTGGATTGAAACTTTGGGGTAGACAATCTCTGATCCATGTTACTCTACTTCTGCTATATGCCCCAAACATTCCACGTTTCCCACTTCAAACACAACTACCCAATACTAATTTCTTATATTGGGCAATCCAAACTATTTCTAACCTAGCCTTTATTAGTAAGAGCCTTGTGTATTCTCCTGTATTGTGTCTGATTTTGGAATCTCTTCACATGATTTCTATAAACAACTTAAACTCAGACAGTTTATTAAAACATTATACTGTATATAATTCTGAGTCCAAATCCAATTGAAATCCTTTTCCTATTCTCTCAGATTTATAATCTGCACCACAAGTACAAAACAAATGCCATTACATTTTTGACATGGGACCTGCTTAGATTTCACATCAGATTGCTCAAACCCAGCTTTCCCCCACTGAAGTGGGGCTGACCATCACCAGAAACAGCATCAAAGTCTGCCCCTACGTTTTTGCGTTTTTATGTTTCCCCTGATAATACTTATGAACAGGTGTGTTGAGGTGAAACTACCAACATAAAGGGGTAGATTTATTTGAAGAACAGTACCATTGCATTGGACATGAACTGCTGGAAGAAACATAGGGCAACATCTATGAATTTGCCTTCAACATTTTTTTGCTGTATATTTGCCAGTTGTATAGATGTATGAACAGGCATATGGCCTGACGACACATTTTAATGTGCCGAAGTTTGGTGTGAAACTGCCATTTAAAGTTTAACACAACACTCTATATGTCAATTTTGAGTGTTATGCGGCAAAAATGTTTCGCGCATAACACTTTCATTCATATTGTTGTATTATACACTCCTCTCTATCTACTTAGAACTGGTGTTACAAAAATGCAAATTCATAGATGTCTCCCTTAGTGAATATTAAATACCTACAACAGCAGCGATACAGTTAGATTGTAGACTTGACTGCACCAATTACTACTGCAGTTGGTATCTTAAGAAACTATGGTGATAGTATTTTAGGAATAATTTTTAAATACTTATTTCTCAAGAAAAATTTCAAGCTTTTCTAATGAAGCGTTTCATTGTGTGTCCTCAACCATTACAACTGTATTTACTCTAGGCTAAATTCTTCATGCCTTCTCTAAAATGTTAACTTGTTATCCTTGGTCATGCAAAGTGAATCACATAATGATTCCCTGAAGCCAGGTTTGGTAGTTTGTACATTCTGCTGCTGGAAATGGCATTAAATAACAGAAATTATTTTAAGGACATTGAGCACTTAAATTAAAGGGACTAGTCGTTTAATTTGCTTATTTTTAAAAACATTTTGGTGTAGGATATATCTACCCAGCAATCTGCATGTACTGTGTTTTATCTTATGAAATGTTTACTGTACAACACTAGCACCATTAGAGAGTTTTTCTGGAGTCTGATTTAGTATAAAATTGTATTCCCTATAAAATCACATTTCTACAGCATCTTTCCTTACAGGGAATTTATCACCAATATATTTTTTACTAATTAAAATTAGATACTGATACATATTATTTTATTCTTAGCTTTTGTAGTTTTCTGATTTTATTTTTTATTTCGGTATTCTTTTCTGTTATTATGGGGGCATCCATCTTCCCTGAGCTGCTTTTAATATCATTTACAGCAGTTTCATGGACATAAGACCCTGCGAACAGGAGCAGATTATTGACTTCTACAGGAGAGTTTTCTAGGTTTGCTCTGTGACCTTGGAAGAAGTCATTGTTTAGGGAGGGGGGCAGCTAGAGCTGTGACATCATATATTGTGAATGGTGGATCCTGTATTATGTGCACACATTGGTGTCACCTTTCAGTGTAAGGTGACTGTGCTTATAATGAGGAGAGTGTGGAAATGTTTCCTCTACAGAAAAAGAAGTGTCAGACTACTATTAAGCCTAGTGGCTAAAGTGAAAACTGCAGAATTTTTAAATATTAATAGTGAAATTGAAAATAAAATAGCAAAAAAAAAACATAACCAAAAAATCTTAAAAAATATGTTTAACATAAAAACATGAGTTAAACAATAAGTCATTTTAATTATATACATTATTCCTTTTAAACCTCTTTGTTGTGTGGTACTTTGGTTATATTTCCTAGAAATATATTACTAAATTGTCAAGTGGGTGTTACTGGTACAGAAAATATAGGAAAATACGCTCCAGAATTACTATTTCAAAGGGAGCACAAATATTCATTTACAAACATGTCAGAAGATGTCACAGAACTTCTTAATCAATGTGGTCACAAGACAGCAAGATTTAATGTACATTTTATTGTGATATGCATCTAACAGGGGTCTCATAGAAAAATATATATTACTGTATATTTCTTTCATTTGAAAAGGACCTGTAAATAATAATTGTCATAGAGGTCAAAACTGGCTGCAGTGGTAAGGGGTCAAATGAAAAAATAAATATCACTGGACAATTTTCAGAATATTTGGCTATGAAATTTTATAAATTGTACAAGAGATTCGAAATTAATATGTATATGCTTATAATTTATAATCATGTTAATTTTGTGGCACATCTTTTATATAAAATGCTGTCTAGATTTTTATACTTACCTGATGACACAAAGCTTACATGGCATTCGTACTCATATGATATCATAAGGTCTACCTTAAAAGATTTTCCTTTTTGTTTATTTGTTATCCTAGGTTGTATATTTATAAAAGATTAAGGACCACATAATTCGTATTTAGGCACTGATAAATGAAAACATAAATTTGAAAGAGGGTGTACTTGGCTTCTCCTTTAATCCACCCATGCTTCTTAACCTAATAATGTCAAAGGCTTCAGGTAGTGGAAATGTCTTGATGTATATTGCACAAACACAATACAATATCAGCAGCACTATGCAACCACTAAAAAAAGTAAAAGGGAAAAAAGCAATTTTTTTGGAAAAGCATTGCTAATACTTTGGAATATATGAAAATTTTGAGGTTCTTAAGGTACATTTTTTTTATCAAAACTGTTGTTGATGTATGTTATAATACATTGTGACACATCAATTACCTGTAAAACACGACCCCATTCGTACTAAACTAGTATGATTGGAGAAAATTCTGATGCTGACAGTTTATCATCTCTGGGCCTGACACTTGCACTGCCTCTGCACTGTTACTTTTTTTTGCAGTGGGACTAGAAAATAATGAAGAGAATGGGAGCGAGAACAGTAAATATATTGTTTCTTCTGTGGTCTGGAATAAACGGTCTGGTCTGGGATTTGTATAAATTTAGGTGACCAGTCTGGGGCCCGCAGTAATTAATGAGTCTAATCTGAGTTTAAATTAATGTAAGGGTCTGTTCACTGATGACTAGACATTGTCAGACTTTGTGGGTATGCATCCCATTGACAAATGGAAGAATAACATTTAGTTTTATTCTCTCTTTCTCACTTTCTTGCTCTCTTTTTCTTTTTTGGGTGAAATTTATGGAAAGCATATCATTTTCTTATTATAGTGGTATTTTATCCTGAAAGTGGGGATTTAAAGTCATGATGCATTTTTTTTCTCATCTAAATAAATTTTATGAAGCAAAACCCGGGTTGGGGTGAAAAACCTCGGGGGCCAAACGCACAGCATTTGAGGCCCCCGGGCCCCCAACCCCCTGTCCCTCCCCTTTTGGGGTCCCGACTCTTAAAGGTCGGCCCCCAACCAAAGACGAGCATTTTAACAAACATGTGAAAACCCAGACCGACAAAACCCAATACAAACACAATGGGGAAACTCAAGCAAGCCAAGCGGTAACTATGGGAACCGGGGAAAAAGTAAAGGGGAAAGAAAACGTGACCAAGAAAAGAAATTAACAGGGGGCACAAAATAGATGTAAAAAAAGCCCGAAAAGGCCAGTAAAACCCAAAGGAAAGGGGAGACGAAAACCCCCTTAAAACCCATCCGGGAGAACTAAGGAAAAAGGCAATAGGGGGGAAGAAAAAAAGCCCAGATGGGAAAAGGTAGGCGTCAACCCCGGGATCAGGAGATTTAAAACCCTGGGGCGGAAGATTCCGGGCCTAGGGTCCCCAGAATCAACAAGAAAAAGGAAAAAACCCCATTCACCTATGAACACAAATTAAACACTAAAAAAAACCACCTTACTGAAAGGGCCCGGGCCCGGCGACAAATAAAAAGGGGGGTTCTTTCTCATATCTTACATCCCCCCCCTTTGGGGGCCCCCTCAAAAACCCCTCTATGTTTAGCAAAAAGGCCCTGGTAACTCTTTCCTTTTCCGCTTGGGGGCATGTTTTGTAGTAGCCGGGGGCGGACTCTTTGGGGTTGGCGTTTTTACTAGGTTTTTTGTTTTTTAATTGGGGTTTTTAGGTCTTATGACCCCTCCCCCTGTGCACACGATTCGGGGGGTTTTTTTTTTTATTTTTTATCACCTGCATGGCAAATACCTGGGGTGGAAATCATCCTCACAAAAAAAGGGGAAACATTTCAGAAGAACAGAATATGCTGACGGCAGACAGAGACACTGGTTAGAAATCAAGTTGCAACATCTTCCCGGAAAAAGGAATATTTACGGTTTCAATAATGATGCAAAGATTCTCTTTCCGGGGGCAGAAATTGGGCCCCCTGAAAGGGAAGAGGTCGTAGCGCCATCATCGGGGGTGGGGGCCCGTTTATAGCAACACCCCCCATCACAGACATAATTAATTCAAATTACTTTTACATATCATAGCATTAATACAAACCCCCCCCTAGAGGGAAAACCTGAGCACCCCATTTGTCAATCAGGGTCCCCTCGAAAACGGATTTAAGGCGGACCAAAAAACCCCAAAATAATCGCATTTTTTTCCCTAAAAAAAAAATCTTTTTGATGCAAACCCCAACATTAAAAAGGGGCCCCGGGGGTAAAAAAATTTTATTCTTCCCTTGGGGATTAAATCTACACCAAAAACCAAAAGAAACAGAGGAACAATTCCAAACCCCAAGGGTTTTAGCAAAAACCCCAAACTATAAAACGGCACGCACCCAATCAATAGGGGCTTTTAAGGGCAAGAGTTTTTGGAACTAAAAAACCAAGGTTAGGGTACAAAAATTTTTTTTACATTAAGGTACCTGTAATTATTCCCTTTCCCGGAAAGCTCCGACTTTATATTCCCTTGGGGTGTTTTGGGTCTAATCGGACGTTTGGGAAATGGGGGTTTCCCCACAATAGAGGCAAAAGGGGTTCCCCAACGGTGTCTCCTCCTGGGGGGCAGCAGACAACCCCCAACCCCAGGGGTTTTCCAAAAAACTGGGGGGAAGAGGTGAAAGGGGAAAAGGAAAATTTTTAAAAAAGGGAGAGAGGTTTAGGGGAAAGTCTGCCCGGAGCTGAACAGTCAACCCCCCTTTTTTTCCCCTGTCTCCCCTTTTAATCTTCTGTCAATAACACAGCCAGATCAAAAAGTCCTCAGCGCTCAGTTGGGGTTAAAACCTAGATCTTTTACCCACCCGACAGCCTTGTCTAAAAAGGGGTCTAGGGGTTGGGTCCGACCCCCCACAAGTGACCATTGGCGGAACTGGGAAAACAGTAATCTGGCGAGGGGGTGGCCCGGAAATAGATACAAAGGGGCCCTCGGCCCAGCCCCCGGGTTGGGTTTCATAAATAAACAAAAGCAAAAAAAATTGGGTCCATGTCTCCACTCAGGGGTTCAAGGTATACAAATCCAAATCCTGAGGGGGCCCCGGGAGGAGAGAACAACAACTGCCACTCTTTACCTCAGGGGAAAAAAATTGAACAAAAAAAATAAACTAAAATCCCTAAAGGGTTGGGAACCCCTGTAGTTCCCATAAACGGCGGGTAAAGCTTTAATTTATAAACATTGGGATCCACAAACATAGGGCGGTAGGGAACAGGGGGGGCGAAAGCCCGGGCCCCGGGGTTAGTTAGGGGATCCAGACCTGCGAACTTGTTAATAAGCCCCCCATCCCCTAAGTGATTCCAACTTCCAAGCATCAGTGCCCAAAGGCCGGTATCATATTGAATCGCGGGAGGTTGATTTGGGTAGGGTTTGGTTATAAGTAAGGGCCCCAGGGGCCCACAAAACAAGGGACATGTGGGGCCCTGAAATGGCCCCAACCCCCTTCCCCTCCTTTTGGGGTGCCCGATGCAAAAGGGTCCCCCCCAAAAGAAGAGAGCACTATATGAACATGTGAAAACACAGACCAGACAAAAAACAAACAATAGGGAAAAGTAAGCAACCAATTGGGAAAACTATCGGAAACCCGGGGAACAAAGTCAAAGGCAGAAAAAAAACGTGATCCAAGCAAAGTAAGGTAACCGGGGGGCACAGAATAGAGTGGTAAACAAAAAGACAAAAAGGGCCCCGTATAAACCCCAAAGGGGAGGAACAGAAAACCCCTTAAAAACCACCGGAGAACTAAGGACAAACAAAAGGAGGAAAACAAAGACCAAGTAGGGGGGGTAATGCAAACCCCAGGGTCAAAGCCAGGTTAAACCCCTAGCGTGGGAAAATTCCTGGCCCACGTCGGCAGGAAACAATAAAATGAGGGGGAAAACCCATTAATAGGAACACAAAAAAACACTAAATCAAAAACCCGGGTTAGTCCAACGGCCTGGCCGACCAGAATAAAGTGGGGGTTTTTTCTGGCATGTCAGACAGTGGGGTTTAAGAGCGCCCTCAGACATTGATCAAGTACAGAGTTACAAGCTTCTACACGGGGACTCCCCAGTTTTTTAGGGGGTTCAAAAAATCACCCCCCATTTTAGCTACCCATCTAAAAATTGTCCCAAAGATGCAAACACAATGAATAAACTTGTTTCCCACAATGAGGATTAATTTTTTTTCTGTTTAAGGTTGTTTTTCTACACTCAAAATGTGGGGGTCTCTGGGTTTATTACCCACCTCCAAACCCTAAACCCCCACCAAAAGGGCAACAGGTTTCGATGCTTGTTCTTCCAGTTTTTGGCGGCGGCTTTCTGTAAGAGTGAATCAACTTTATCACTACCAAAAACTGAACCACGGTCCCCTTTTCCCCCGTAGGTTTCCCCGGTCCATGATTTGTGCTTGGGGGTGTGGTCAACCCTTGCAAACATATAAGGAACTTTAAAGAACTTTGTTTTTCCCCCCTTACATGGCCCGGGTTGTATGGAATTTATATCGGTTCCGGGGATTTTTTAAAATAAAACATCATAATTGTAATTTTCCAAAGGCTCCATTCTTTGCCTTCCTTTGTCTTTACAGTTCTCTTATCTCGTAGGGAACCTGTATGACACCTACCTCGAAGTCGTGGTCACTTCCCTCGAACATCCTTTGAAGCCTGCAAAATGGGGGGGGGGGGGGGGGGGTGGGGGGTTTACTATTTTTTGTTTTAAATTTTAAGGGGTTTTAGGTCTCAGATTCAAAATTGTGAAACAGCAGATGGGGAAGGTTTAAACCTAATTCAAAATGACCCAAATTTATTGGGGGTTAGGATCAAAACCTGTTGTGAATTTTGCAGTTAATTTCCTTTTCAGAGAAGTTGGCAAAAAAATTTGAAAATTGAACATAAAAACATGTGCATTCTAACGTTTTTAGAAATCTTTAATTTTTAAAAAAAAATTCAAGATATTATGGCGACGTTGAAATTTCATTAATTCCAAATTATGCCCATACTTTATCTAGAAGGCCCGATGTTTAATCCCTCACAGGGGTCTAAATCAACATTGTACACTCGGGGGGACCTTCGGATCAGGGATCCCTTTGTAAGTGGTTACCTTTCCCGCTGTAATAAATATGTAGTTCCCTACGGTTTAGTCCCCCCTCGCCCGCCCCCGGGGTCAGGTGCATAACAAAGGCCGGGAGGCGGGATAATGGGGATATGTGCGCATATTTTAAAAATTAAAAGATGCCAAAATTGGCAGCCCCCTTTATACATGTTTCCTTTTGTTCATTTTAAAAACAACCCGAAGACAAAAAATCCCTAACTTTTTGTGACTAATTCTAAATTGAAAAAAAAAAAGCAAACTAAAAATAAGATCCCTTATTGCCTGGTCATTAGGAAGTAAAAAAGGATTCTATGGTACACATTCAAAACTGTCATACACAAATTATTTTACTTCAGGGAATGCATCATTTATTCTTCTTATGACAGTATTCATAATAACCATTTCCCAAAGGTTATGCTGATTCATCTTTGGTTACTATATATGAAAATGACATTTAATTTACAGTATATGTATTTATTTTGAAGGCACAAATTAAGATCAGTCTTTGTGATGCCACTGCCCTTACAGATTCCATATACTTCATTAGACAGCCAGTCATATTCCAAAGGCAAAACTAAATAATGCATCAATCATAGGCAAGGAAATGATGAGATGTAATGAGTCATAGTTTATGTAAGAGTAACTCTAACACCTGCTTGTTATTCTGCATATGTTAAGCCACTTTATATTTTAATTTGAAATTCATCTTTTGAAGCTCCTCAGATATAATTCCATTACTTTTTAAAGGTCAGATACGTTATTCTGAACATTTTCTTGGTGAAATTTTCATTGTGGATAACTTAAGGGAAATGTTTTTAATATCATTCTTTGTGACCTCCAAAATTAGTGCTGTCTACAAACACATGAGGTTAGATTTATCAACGCTAAGGCAAATGAGGAGCCAAACAAATCTACCTAGTTTTTTGGAGGCTGTTTAGGAAATGAAAGGGACAATGTGATTTGGTGTTATCTGCAACTCTTCCACTTTTACTTTGCACTAGTTTTATTAATTATCCGTAATGATATCAGCATAACCACTGTAGAAATGATTTATTTTCTAGCTGTTGATATCTCTTAGAATAACAAGCATTATATGAGCTCATGTTCATTAACATTACCATACAATATTAAGGCTAAAAATCACAGCAAATTTATGATTCGCTCTAAAATCTTTAGAAAAGTTTTTTTTTTTTTTAAATCCCAGAAATGAATTGCACACTTATGGTGCTCATCCTGCTTCCTTTATTCTACTGTGCTAACTTTTAATTTACTATTTTATAATTAGATAAAATTCAACTATTTCAGTTTATCATAAAAGTATTGTAATGATTTGTTGCATTCTAGACATACATTTTCACATTAGCAAAGCAAATGATGGTAAATTAGTTCTTAGCTAAGAAAGCATCACATCAACATTATTTTTAATATTTTTCAGTGACCTTCTGAAGCTAGAACCAGTAGTTAGTGAGGCTGCTACTATGTGTCAACATAGTAGGGGCCTGCAGCAGGGGAGGGAAGGACTTCAGAGGAGAAAATCGGGAATCTGGGGAGGAGGAGTCAGTCAAGGAGCAGTCGTGTGAGAGAGCAGAGGGAGAGAGACTATAGTTATGAGGTAACCTGACTGAAAGTGTAGCTGCATTGACTGTCAATTTCCTCCTTGGTGTAGCTGACCTGGGGAGTCTACACAGTGAGCCAGTACACATTGACACAGAGTGTGGACTCCTGTCCCACAGACACGTCATTTAAGTATGTGTCGAAAAATTGAAAACTGTAGCTCCTTGCTCTCAGTGGCACTATTACAAGTGTGTTGCTGTATCAGCTAACTTGTTCTAGCCCAAATAAATCTGTTCACATCATCAGATTGCGGCCTACCTTCTCAACTCACTGGTATTACAACTAGTGTTGAGCGATTACGTTGGCCATCGACATCGGTCGATGGTCGATAGTCGACCATCATTCGATCAAATATTCGATGTCGATGAAAAGATTATGATCGATGACCAATCTAAAGTCAAATGGGAGAGCGAACAACACCTTCATTCTTACACCCAAACAGGGGCTGGAGAAGCTTTTGAATTGTAACATCCACAACATCAATGATACGTGCTACATCTTAGGCAACACACTTTCTTAGTTATAGAAAGCCACAGGAAAAAAAATCACATACTTCACTATCCCTGTCTTGCACCACAGCATGAGCCTTAAACCTGCATGACCCAGCCACAAATGAAAAAGTGCCAGAAGGCAGTATGATTTGAACCATCATTTTCAAAAGCAACCTGAAAACCCATCTCTTCAGGATAGCCTACAATCCACACTAACCCCACCACCACCACTACAAACGCCCGCCATGCATGTCTGCCCCACACCTTTCTGTCTCTCACCACTCCTTCCCTTGTAGATTGTAAGCCCTCGCGGGCAGGTTCCTCTTTCCTCTCTGTTTCAGTTACTAGTCCACATTGTGTCACCATTGTATTTGTTCATAGTTTGTTATGTATGTAATTCCCCTTAAATGTACAGCGCCCTGGAATTAATGGCGCTCTAACATAAATAAGAATAATAATAATAATAATAATAATACTTGAACTGGACATTGAATATCCCTGTCCTGGAACGCAGCATGAGCCCCAAACCTGCATGACTCCCAGGAATTAAAAAAAGTGCCGGAAAAGAGATCTTTGAACCACCATTTTAGATATTCACTGGACATTGACTATACACTGCCCTTGGCCATGGGGCAAGAGCCACAAACCTGCAAGACCCCAGATAAAAAAAGTGCGCGGGGAAAAAGGAGTTCTTTCAACCACCATTTTAGTTTCACATTACATTGACTATACCTGTCCTGGGCCACAGCCATGATCCCCAAACCCTTGGCATGACCCCATATTAAAAAGTGCCGGAAAAAAGAGTCTTTCAACCACCACTGTTAGTTGAACTGGGACATTGACTTATACCTGTTCGTACCACAGTATGACCTTTTAAACCTGTACAGACCCACAGATTAAAAAGTTGCCAAGAAAAAGGAGTCTTTCAACCACCATTTGTTAGTTGAACTGGACATTAAACTATACCTGTCCTGGACCGCAGTATGACCATTAAACCTGTCTGATCCCTCAAATTAAAAAGTGCCGGGAAAAAGGAGTCTTTTAAAACCACTCATGTTTTAGTTTGAACAACATTGGACTATATTCTGTCCTGGCCACAGCATGAGCCCCAATACCTGCATGACCCCAGATTAAAAAGTGCCGGGAAAAGGATCTTTGAACCACCATTTAGTTTTCACTGGACATTGACTATACCTTCCCTGGGCCTCAGCATGAGCCCAAACATTCATGACCCCAAGATGAAAAGTGCCGGAAAAAGGAGTCTTATTCAACCACCATTTTTGTTTCAACTGGGACATTGACTATACATGTCCTGGGCCCCAGCAATGAGCCCCGCAAACCTGCATGACCCCAGATAAAACTGTGCCATAAAAAGGAGTCTTTCATCCACTCATTTTTATTTTTGAACTGGACATTTACTAATGACCTGTACCTGACCGCGAGTAATGACCATTAAACCTGTCCCTGTCCCTCAAATTAAAAGTTCCGTGGTAAAAGGAGTCCTTATGAACCACCATTTTAAGTTTGAACCTGGACATGTGACTATTACCTGTCCTGCACCGCATATGACAATAAACCTGTCTGACCCCCAATTTAATAGAATGCCGGGAAAAGGAGTCTATTGAACCACAATTTTTTAGTTTTTCACTGACATTGACTATACCTTGTCCTGGGCCACACATAAGCCCCCCATAACCTGTCATGACCCCATATTAAAAAGATGCCCGGGAAAAAAGAGTCCTTTTCAACCACCATGGTAGTTGAACTGGACCATTGACCTATACCTGTTCTGTACCACAGAATGACCTATTAAACCGTGTCCTGAACCCACAGATATTAAAAAGTGCAAGAAAATGAGTCTTTCAACCACCATATTTAGTTTGAACTTGGACATATAACAAAACCGTTGTAACAGGACCGCAGTATGACCATTAAACCTGTCTGACCCTGCTAATTAAAGATGCCGGGAAAAGGATTCTTTGAACCACCATTTTAGTTTCACTGGACATAAACTGTCCCTGTCCTGGGTAGCGCTTGCCCCACCGTATGAGTGCAGAACCAATTGAGCTTCACTTGGAAATACTTGGTGTAATAACGTCCCTGTTCCACCAGGTTCCCTTTTTTCTTCGGCATATCTTTGCCTCATTTTTACTCACCACGTTCTGGAGGAAATTGTCCTCTGTTACTTTGTTCTCTGTCCGTCGCTCCATACTCCCATGTCCCTCTGATAAACCTACATCTTGTCCAAGTTATTTTTCCTTTACCTCCCTTGTTAAGCCAATTTCAGAGGATTGTTTTACCAGCTATTTTGTACATGCAAGTTTTTCTTAAGTAGTTTAATACTTATAAAACACATTTTAAAATAGATGGAATCCCACCATGTCTTTGTTGTCTCTTTTTTTAATTGTATTAAATGGGTTTGTCTCAATACAGGGATTGATAGCTAAGTAAGATCTTGAAAAAACGAAGTCATTTTGCCAATAAGTGTCCATTAACAGTGTCCTACCTATTCCTTTTTTCGTCTCTGTTACTGACCACTGCGACCAATCACCTTGTGAGCCACTCTTGACAATTGTGAAGAACAAATGTCTGTTTAAACAACATTTTTTTATAATAGGACCTGTATATAGCTGCTGGTCACAGCAAATGCCACCCAAAATATTCAAAGCAATGACCTTGAGCCACTTGGTGGACTGATTGTGAAGATATAACAAATGACTGTTAAAAAACAACAATTTATTAAAAAAGGGACCTGAAATTCAAAGCTGCAATAGCACACAAAATTCCCCAGAAAAATTCAAAGCATGACCCTTGAGTCCACTATTGGACAATTGTTGAAGAACAAATGTCTGTTTAGAAACAACATTTTTTTTATAATAGGGACCTGTAGTATAGCTTCATGACCACAGCAAAATGCCCCCCTAAAAATCAATCTCAGACCCATGACCACTTTGGACAATTGGTTGAAGAGAAAAAATTGTCCTGTTTAGAAACAACATTTTTATAATAGGACCTGTAAGTATAGCTGGCATGTCACAGCAAAAATGCCCCCAAAAATTGCAAAGCATGACACCTTGAACACTTTTGAAAATTGTGAAAACAAATGTCCTGTTTAGAAAGCAAATTTTTTTTTATAATGAGTACCTGTAGAATTGCTGCATTTGCAAAGCAGCATGAACCCAAAAAATTATATAAAAAAGACTTCTCAGGCCCACTGTTAAAAAAAATTGTGAGGGAGAAATGACACTTAGTTACCGACATTTTCTGGTTCCAAAGGACCATTATTATTGCTGTATCTCACAGCAACATGACCCCAAAAGTTTATAAATATGACCTTCCAGCCCCCAACCCCTTAATTATAAACAAATTGTGAGGTAGAAATTCACATAGAAGCACATTACTGATCCAAAGGACCCATGATTAATTGCTGAATCTCAACAGCAACAGAGACCCCAAAAAGCGCCAGAAATTATTAAATATTACTCTCTCCAGCCACTATTAAAATTGTGAAGGGAGAAATGCCACTTAACAAGCCACAGTTCTTTCAAAGGACCATAATTATAGCTGTATCAACACAGCAACAATACCTCAAAACCATGACAAGTGCGAAAACTATCTAAGAAAAGTGAGTAAATTGGAATACGTGTAGTCATGAAAACCTTTGCGTCTTTTAACAGTCTCCTCACATAAGCAAAACCAGAAAATGAACTGACGTAAAAGAGAATAAAAATTGCAGTAAGAAATTATCAATTAAAAAAAGTTTTCAATAGAACCGTTTTCATTTATGAAGAGAAATGTGAAGTAGACCGCAAACTAATGGGTGACCTCGGCAATAGGTGGCCAAACATCTTGATGAAATTCAAACGATCCACATTGTCCTATGGACATGCCGGATGCGTTTGTCTGTAAATGACTCCTCCAGCTGTGCTTTAAGGTGCCTCGCTCAGTAATATGGAGGCTGTGCTAGCTGATTCAGGACAACACCTCTATGGCGAGTCACTGCGAGCTCGGGCCATTCGTCCATTTTGGATCCCAGAAGTTCCTATTGGGTCCGGAAACCATACAAAACACATCCGTGTTGATACGCAGAGAATTCGTGCACCCTGATCTTAAACTGTTCTCCCTGTTTGTTGATGTGTGCCCTGCATTGCAATGCGTTCTTTTGGTGAGGTGGTAAATAAAGATTGCCAGCGGTCACCCATTTAGGCTTCTTGCAACCTTGCCTTGCTGTTGCTGCTTCCGCTACTGCGTACTGGCAACTCTACTGCTGGACACGTCGCTGATGTTGTTCCACCGTGACAATTTGAAGTAACGTGAACAGATGCAAACAAATGTCCCTCCAGTTGATGCCATCAGCAAGGTCCTCCATTTTCCTGTATTTTTACTCTCTATTTTAGTGTGGTTGGAAGGAAGAGTGCTGAGTTTTGTTTTGTAACCGGGGATCCAGGAGGGTGGGCCACCCAGTAACTGTTGTTTCATTTTGATGGCTTAAATCGAGATCATGTTGGACGGAAATGGAGCATCCAAGCACTCATGTGAGAGATGGAGCCTTGAATTCCCAAGCCTCTGGGTCGAGGTGCACAGCAAACTGATCTTCCCTCATCTGTCCTACTCCGCCTCCAAATCCCGGCAAACCTCTTTCCAAGGCAGTGACGTCGGTAACGTCGGTGTCTAGGAATACCTCCCCCTTTCCTCCTTCCCCCCGCTTCCTCCGGCAAAAGCTTTCAACAAAAGCCCTGACTTGCCTGAGATGATGAAACCCGAGAGCTGATGCGCCCCCTTTGCACTAGCTCTGACCCCGAACCACTGCCTAATGAAGACCGATGAAATTGTAAAATTTGTCGGGCCTTGTGGATTTGACGGAGAGAAAGGCTCCGTGTCCGCATCTGTGGCCCCGTCTCCTCCTCCTCGCTGGGGGGACCTTTTTGTTTCAGAGTGTCCAACGATCGTTCCAGAACTAAGATCACCACAATGCTCATGCTGACAAGGGCTTTGTCCGCCCTGACCTTTTTTGGGGGCTTCTTCAAACTGGCAAGGATGGTGCAGAGCTTTTTCCCACCTGCCTCCACTCTCGGTGGTTCAACACCCCGAGGCCCGCACCCTGCTTGTCAGGCCATGTGTCACTTTCGTACTGCGTAATGGCATTGCGCGCTGCCACAATCGCTGGAGCAATGTGAGGTGGAATTCCAGCGTGTTGCCCACGTCAACAATGAGACGGTTGACGGGGAGGCCGAGCTGACGCTGCCACGCAGCCAGGCGCGACGAAGCAGGGTGCGAACGGCGGCCGTGCGAACTCAGACCTCGAGCCTTCTTCAGCAGGCAGCCCCAGACCCGGTAGCTCTTTAGAAATTTCTGGACGACCAAGTTTCATGACATGTGCCAGGAAAGGGGATGTGCTCCAGCCTACCGATTTTTAAGGGCGGCCAGCAATTTCGCCCGTTATCGCACACCACCTTGCCTGGCACAAGGTTCTTGTCACCCAGCCAGCGCTCGGTCTCGTTGCTTAGGGGCCGTCCACAGCTTTCCCGACCTTGGTGGACGGTCCCTCCAAGAGATTAATTTCAACACGGCCTGGTGTCTCTGGGGACGTGAATGCCAAACCCTAGGACCTTGGGGAAAGAAACCCTGCACCATCCCTGCGGTTTGAAGAGCGTGCGCCGAGCCTGAGAGCCACCGTCACCCCCAGAAAAATCCACCCAGCTCAACCCAGTGAGCTGTCACAGAGATATAGCGGCCTTGGCCGTGCTTAACTAGTCACATGTTTCGGTGGTCAGATGGTACTTTTCCGCCACAGATGCAGACAACGCGCTTTGGAAATTTTAGAGTGACACTGGCTTCCAGCGGCTGGACTGCTTTTCTGCAAGAAATGCCTGGCTCGCATCTGTGTATTGGGCAGGCAAGGGCCATGACGTGGCGAACCCATCAGTGTCCACCAGACGGAAAGGCTAACATTTCCAAGGCCAAGACCTGGCAATGCCGACATTTCAGGTTTTGGCGTTTGGGATGTTTTGGGTTAAAGTGTTTTCTTCTGCTCCAAAACCTGGAAGACAGAAGGGCCTGGCTGCTAGAAGCTGCCACTGTATCGGACGTGCAGGGTCTTCAAACTGGGCGGTAGGAGAAGGGTGTAAGATGGGTCTCTGGGCGTAGCTGGTGGAACTCAGCGACGGTGGAAGTTGGAAGCGGAGGCTGATCTCTGATCATGACTCCTGAGAGACATGAGGCACTGAGGAAGCTTTGGAGGTGGCGAGGAGTTAGGCGGAGACAGAGTGGTGTGACAGTGGTTGGCGGCCCGGCGTCGGTCTGGCATTTTTATGGCCATTGATTGCCCGGTCCATTTCAACTCATGCATCGCTGCATGTGACTAGACCATTAGGTGGTGGTTAACCACCTATAGGTTCTTTCCGTCTACTAGATATCTTTTACGGCAAAGGCGGCATATGAACATCAGCGCTGGTGAAATCAGGAGGCCTTGTCCTCAAGAAGGCCCAGGCTTGATAGGTCCTGGACCTTGTTTGACGTCGATTAAGCCGAGGAGCGGGTTTTGCGCTGACCAGAGGCTGGCGAATCATAATCAGCGTCATCAGAGGACTTCTGCAACCGCCCTCTGTCACTTTTTGAGTGCGGAACCCGTACTGACAAACCCCATCGTCATCCTCCTCATCAGTGATAAGCCGCTCGCAAGCAAATATCTCTGCTGAAAAGACCAACGTGGATCCACAATGTCGACATCATCAGTCAATCAACAGTATCAGGATGAGCTTGGACGTCCTGACATTCTGCTTTCCAGGAGCTGCGGGCTACAAGCAAGAGTGGACTTGGTCAAGGTGGTTGCCGAGACCCGCTCCGGTGGGATTTTGTGCCGATTGATGACCGGTCTTCCTCTGCCTCCTCCTCTGATGGCAAACAGTAACTGGTCGTCAGAGCAGTAGAAAATCATCCTCTTTGGCCCTCTTGATACATTTAACATGCCTTCTGACCCCAACAACCGCATTTTGTCATCAAATAGGCTTCAGAAAATGGATTATCCACAGTGGTGTGGGTACACAAGTTTACATTTGGGCTGCTTATCATTTTGACGGATGCTGTTGATGCTTGATGATGACGACATTTGTGGCCCGTGACTGGGAGGACTAGAGGCGGTAAGGACTGTGCTGGATGCAGGTTGCATTAACCCCACTGAAGACAGAATTGGCGACCTGATCGTAACTGAGATTCATAGGGCCCGGACCGCAGTTGAATGACTAAGCCTGACGGTCCTGAACTGACGATCCGCTGCATGCGTGTTCGACGGCCACACTGGAAGGCAGCACCTTCTCTTGGTACATCTAGCCTCCTATGTCCCTACCCTCCCTCTTTTGCTCGCTTACCACCTGATTTCGCTCCATGGTTTCAGAAAATATGAAAAAATTTGGAGAAGGTAAAAGGAAGAGTTTTTTGGAAATCTCTTAGTAAAAGACGTCAAATCACAGCTTATTACCCTCAAATCCCTCAAATCAAAACAAAATTGCTGGATTCAAATTTAAAGCTGCAAAGTAGAATCTATTCATACGAAACTTGACGACGCAAAAGTGAGAGAAAAACACCTTCTGAAATGTATACTGATTTTTTATTAAAAAGTTTTTTTTGGCACCTTTCAATCACCTGTGTGACTACCAAAATTGCTGGTATCAAATTTAACTGCAAAGTAGATCTATAACAAAGCTGGCTCTGCAGCCAAAGTGAAAAAAACACGTATCTTAAATGTATTCGAATATAAAAGGTTACTTTTTGGCACCTTTCAATTCACGCTGTGGTGACTACAGAAATTGCTGTATTCGACATTTAAGTGCAAGGTGCCTCAATGAACAAAGCTGTATGCGCCAAAGTGAAAAAACAAACGTTTTCTGTAATTTAATTCAGATAATAAAAGGGTAATTTTTTTTTGGCACCAATCAATACTCTGGGTGACTATACAATTGGCTGTAAAAAAAAATTTCACATATAAGTGCAAGGGATCCTCAAAGAACAAAGCAGTATTCGCAAAGTGAAAAAAACACGTATCTGTAATGTATTCGGATAAATAAAAGGTATTTTTATGGTGCACCAATCAATTCACCTGTGGTGACTACAAAATTGCTGTATTCAAATTTAACGGGAAAATAGAAACTATCAACAAAGCTGGCCCGCGCCAAAGTTTAAAAAAACCCGTATTTTAAAAGTATTCATAAAAAAAAGGGTATTTTTTTGGGACCTTTTAATTTTACCTGTGGTGACTACAAAAAATTTTTTATTCAAATTTAAATGCAAGGGGGCCTCAATGAACCAAAAACTGTAAATGGCCAAATTAAAAAACACGTATCTTATTTTATTTTGGATAATAAAAGGTATTTTTTTGGGACCTAAACAATTCCCCCCTTTTGGTTTACTACAAATTTTCTGTATTCAAAAAATTTAAATGCAAAGTAAATTTTTTCAAAAAAAAGCTGGCCCGCGCCAAAGGAAAAAAACAAGTATCTGAAATGTATTCGGATTAAATTTCAAGGATTTTTTGGCACCTTTCAATTTTAACCCGTGGTGACTACAAAATTGCGTATTTAAATTTAACTGCAAAGGGGCCTCCCGAACAAAGGTGGTAAGGGGGGGGCCAAAATGAAAAAAAAAACCGTTTCTGTAAAGTATTTGGATTTTTAAAAAAGGGATTTTTTGGGAAACCCATCAATTTACCCCGTGGGGACTACAAAATTGCTGATTTCCCTTTAAGGCAAGGTGCCTCAATGAACAAACCGTAGTGCGCAAAAGTTAAAAAAACAGTATCTGAAAAAGTATTCCCGGGTAATAAAAGGTATTTTTTTGGCCCCCTTTAAAATTTACCTTGTGGGACAACCCAAAAATTCTTTATTCACATTTAAGTTTCCCAAAGGGGCTCAATGAACAAAAACTTTAGTGCACCAAAGTGGGAAAAAAAACCCAAATTTAATGTATTTTTGGGTAATAAAAGGAAATTTTTTGGGAAACCCTTTTAATTCACCTGTGGTGACTACAAAAAATTTCTTAATTCACATTTAAGTGCAAGGTTCCTCAAAAGAACAAAATGTAGTGCCCCAAAAGTGAAAAAACACGTAACTGTTAAAGTATTTGGATAAAAAATAGGTTTTTTTTGGCACCTAACAAACCCGTGCTGACCCACAAAAATTGCCGGAATTTTAAATTTTTTTGAAGGTGGTATACAAAAAAAGCTTTGGGAAAAAGGGGAAAATTTAAAAAGGGAAAAACCCCATCTGAAATTTTATTTCTGATAAAAAAAAAAAAGTGGAGTTTTGCACCCCAACAAAGAACCTGCAGTTACTAGAAAAATGTGTAAACCTATAAGTTCAAGGCTGCCCAAAAATCCAGGAAATTTCAATAGAAAACTGTTAATAAATTTAAAACAATTTTCAAATGGGAATGTCCACACTAAGTTTTTTGGTTTAACTTTAACCAGTATTTTTTAAGAGCTTTTTTCTTTTGTTTCGCCCCCGGCCCCCCCCCCCCCCCCCGGGTCCCCCCCGTGACTTTAAAAAGCGGTTGAACTCCCCTTTAAAATTCCCCTACCTAAAATACATAAAATCCCTTTCCCCAAACCTTGGGTCTAACTAAGTTGTAAGGATCAAAACTAACATTTGAGCTTTCTCTGTGAAGAAATAGAATAATTTCGCTGAGCTGTTTGGACACAGGCAGAGCACACGTCCAAACTGCTATGAGTTGCTGAGAGACACTGATCATGAACAGGAAGGGCTGTTCTATGTAAAACGAGGTCATGTGATTTTTCCAGCCAATCGAAAACCATACACATCCCAGTCATGACGTCTCACACACATCTCACCCTGCTCTATTCTGTAAGCTGATTTGCTGGCCGCCCAAATTACAGGAAGCACGAAAATGGCGCGATTTTTAATAGATGATACACAGATTTTAACCCTAAATTATCGCATGATCTAAAAATTTTTTTCGATCAACTTAAAACTTTTGCCGTTTCAACTTTGTCGATAATAATTGCTCAACACTAATTACAACCTTGTATAGAAAATATTGGTCTACAAAGTCTTCCATTATCATTGCACTGTATTATTTTTTCTTCAAAACAGTTTGCTCATACTTATAATAGAGTGGGTTTGCAGTGCAATTAAATAGCTATGTAATGAATGGAGGCTGCTTGCCTTACTCCTGCATCTGTCAATTATTGAATCTTCCTGTTCTTCTTCCTGTCATTTAACAGAGGGCCTCAAGTCCTTGTCTAGAACAGAGTTTAAAAGGTTGTTTGAGGTTCCCATGTATGGGGTTCCCATGATTAGAGGGGTGATTGGTTTTGCTATTGTGCACTGAAATATAAGCTTGACCATTTTCTTTTCTTTTAATAATACCAGAGAGGCAAAAGTTGTGATGGAAAGTATATGGTGTATAATGCAAATGTGGGGCAGACAGTTGAGTATAATATTTTGAAGTGGAATTAAAGACGTTTCCTCACCACAGGCTTTTGCAGACATGTGCTGTTTCTCTCTGTGTTATAGCTTTAAATCCAGGAGTGTGTCTCTCCTCCCAGTAGGTGTGTCTCATCTCCCAGTAGGCAGGTCTTCCGTCACTGAAGACTGGTGACATCATCCCACCCCCTTCTGGTCCCTCCTTGGTCATCATCATCATTCTGTATGAGCAGTGGAAGGGAGAGGATGTCACAGATCTGCAGACCTCCTGTAATGGTCAGTTCTCATGCCTGCAAATCTGTCACCTCCATTCCACAAGCGATCCTTGTAACCAGAACACATGAATTGCTGTAAACAGTTATACATACAACCTGAAATGATGAAACAAATGTGAGAAATGAAAACTGCTTCCCCCTCTTTTATCAGGCAGGAGGTAGAGGGGAAGCAGAATATATAAGGTTGTTGTATATGCAGGGGAGAGTGAATCTAACAGCTATAGACTCAGTAATTGCCTAGATTCTTCACATAGAGCTATCAGTGGAGAGGAGCATAGAGAGCTCAGGTAGCCTTTATTACACACACACAGACAGCCAGCAACTAGCACAGTTTAAGTTTCATTTTTACACAGCTTAGAGGGGAGTGCAGGCAGCAAATCACAGCACAAGGGCATTTCCCACACAGGGGGTATGCCCCGACCAGGGCTGAACTAAATATCAGACAACCAATCACAGCAAAAGGGTTGTGGCCTGACCCCAGGGTTCAGATTTAGCTCTAGACACTTACAGATTAGCTAATAGCTGTTACGCTAAATGATTTAGGTAATACAAATCAGTTGAAAAAGTGCTTATTTTTACTGCCTCATCATTACAGATATGATCTTTGCAGCGATAAAACCCCTAAAGATATGTATTAGACAGATATGGAATATTGTGGTAGTAATACCATGGTAGTAGCAAATTGGGACATAAAGTTGTGGAGCCTTGTTGAGGCAAGGACTTAAAGGGATTTTGCCAAGAAGTGAGTTCCTTACCTAACAGGCTAGTACTCCCCTCTTTTAGGCCTTGAAAAAAGGGGCTTGTGTTTCTGTGTTTAAAAAAACAAGTAAAATCCTCTGTGATGTCCATACTTTCCCCCTCCCATGCACGTTCTTGATACTCCCGTCTCTATATTTGAGCAAACATTGTTTGGCAAATTTCCACAATGAGACTGTATTGTGCAAAAGCTATATGCATTTTATTTCTCCCTCTTCTGTGCTCAGGAGAGAAGATAAGCTCGGCAGGCAGCGTCTTTCATTCTGGCTGCATGGGGAGAGGGATGGGGTGAGCAGAGAGCAGGTAGCTCTGCATGTTTACTAAGATAATTACATTACAACCAGTGGATTCTCTATACAAAAGACAAAGAATCTTTCTCCCCAGTCCCTTATAAAGTGAAGGAGCATCTGCATGTTTACTAAGATAATTACATTACAACCACTGGATTCTCTATACAAAAGACAAAGAATTTTTCTCCCCAGCTCCTTAAAAGCTCATTCATGTTCCCTGCACTCAGATAAGAAGTGCAAACACGCAAGCGCGGCCAGATCAGCTCCTGTCAGCTCCTGGTCATATCTAATGTAAACTGTCAGGAAATCAAGGGCATGTAAGGAAGGCTGTAGCTCTCACATGATTCACTTTTTTTTAATGACATATATTTAGAAAAGGGATTAAATACCCATTTTGGAGGATCCCACATCAACATTACATCGTGGCAAAACCCCTTTAAAACACAGTTTCAGTCTCCACAAAGGATTACCATACCCACCCTGTTGGCCTTAACCAATGTATACAATTCTGTGAGAAATCAAACTTATTGGAAATATGGTCAGTTGTAAGTACATATCATCCTTCTGGATAAGAAAGTGTCAGAGTATATGTGAATGAGTCTAGCATACTAGAACATTACCTTAGCCTTTGTCAAAGCATTAGCTGTATAGAAATTTTGAAGATGTGGAGATAAAAAAATGTTATGACAAGGTATGAAAGAAGTGCGTCACCTAGAGGCAAAGGATTTCCAGAGGCTTTGGTCCCTGTACATTGTGGAAGACTATACACAGTGCTATACTTTGATATAACATGTGAACTTTGGTCGCACGCAGGTAGTGGATCCTCCATGTCCGTCACAAGTTTGGCCACGCCCATGAGCAGAGTATAAGGATCCTCTGGTCTTCACCCTCAACCCCCACTGCAGAAAACTCCCAGGTCGCTACCCTCAATGTGGTCCCTTACAGTGAAGTCTGGCCTGCAGGTGAGCTACAAAAATTACAAGCAGAGATGTAGACATCTCACAGGCAAAAAGAGCAGGTAGCGGTCACATGTAAACAGGTCAGGAGTAGCCAAAGGTTGACAGAGACAGAATAGCTTGCTAAATGCACCAACATACTGGTAACAGGATTGGGGGAGGTGCTTCTTTTACCTCGTACATTTATGACATAGTCAAGTAGAGGTTAGTGCAAATTGACATATATTTATGTCATTGCGATTGTGCGGGCTCAAAAATAGATTGCTGTGGGAAACGAGCTGTACTTTACACCTGGTATCCTTAAAAGGGTTGTCTCACTACATTGATTCATATTACCTCAGTCCAATTTTCTTGGTTTCACTTTGAATTCAGTGTTTACTGGCTTTCACTAGGCTACAATAGAAGCCAGGTATGTAGCAATCGCAACCAGTGCTGGCAGCCTATCAGGATAGATCAAACAGGTCTGTAGCTATAGCAACCTGAAGAGCTGATGCAGCCCAAACAAGAGGGGATATCTCAGAATATGTAGGATACTGTTAATGGACATATATTGCAAACTGACTTGTTTTTGAAAGATCTTTAACATAAAAAGCAATCCTTGTAGTAAGACAACCCCTTTAAGCATAGGCTGAGACTGGAGTTATCTCTAGACTCAGACGATTAACTTAGATTCCACAATCGAATGGGAGCTTTGTCTGTCTCGCGGGGTGCGGATAGTCTCAATGACAACCCGGAAGCCTGACAAAAGCTTTTGGGTTGTCTCTGACATTTTCCTGTCTGACCATGCCTGGAGGACATAGCTTGGCATAGCAGTTGATAGCAACAATATGTAGCAGTACCGTAATATACTGCTATTAGAGATGGGCGAATCGATTCTAACGAAGTGGAATTCATTTAGAATTTCAGGAAAACTTCAATTCTGAATGAAGTAGAAGTTTGGGGTGATTCGCGGGAACGAAGCATGTTTTTAATTGATAAAATGGCTGCGAGCACATGGCGTTACATGGGGCAAAGAACTCTGCGAGGAAGAATGGAGTAACCTAAATGACATATGCAGAGATGAAGCCAATCAGAGACCGGTGAGATTCTGTGACATCACCGCACTATATAAGTGCGGGCGCGACGCTGGCAGTTCACACTGCTGTCACTGTGCTGTGTAGTGAAGCTGCTGCTGCAGCTAAGATCTCACACTAAAGAATTAACTTTTATACAGCGATTTTTGGGGGTGTCACAGCTTGTCTCAGAGACTGCTTCTCTTACATTTTGATTTTGTGGGGTATTGGAATTGAAGTCCAGTGTGCGTCCAATTCAGCTGCATATATATTTTAATGCAGTTCTTGAGCACATTGAATATCCAAGGGTTATCTAAGCCTGTTGTTGCTGTTGTATTCAGTTAAAGAAAGAGCGTTTTTACAATCCAAATACAACTTACTTTTTGGCTGCTCATTTCTTTTGCACAATTTAGATCCAAGGGTTAATAAAGTGTTTTTCTGCTGTTGTGGTCACTAAAAGAAATGTGTTTTTCAACGCCAAAGAAGAAATTTTACCTGTAGCATATTTCATATCCGAGGGTTAATTACGCGTTTTTCTGCTGTTGTGCTCAGTAAAATACACATCGTTTTAACACACTACATAGCTGGCAATTTTTGGCACCTCATTTATTTTGCACAATTTAGATCAAAGGGTTAATTAAGCGTTTTTCTGCTGTTGTGCTATGTAAAATACATGTCGTTTTAACACGCTACATAGCTGGTAATTTTTGGCACCTCATTTCTTTTGCGAAATTTAGATCCAATGGTTAATTAAGTGTTTTTCTGCTGTTGTGGTCACTAAAAGAAACAGTGGTTTTCAACGCCAAAGAAGAAATTTTGCCTGTAGCATAATTCATATCCGAAGGTTAATTAAAGCCTGTTTGCGCTTTTCTATTCAGTAAAATACACAGTGTTTTTAAACGGCACATACAAGTAAATTTTTCCTGGCCATTTGTGGAGCGCAATTTATATCCAAGGGTTACCCAAGCTTGTTACTGGGTTCATTTGGAGTCAAATACAGGGTCTGTAGTTATCATGTAAAGATATATTCATTTAACAGAGTCTGTACATTTTAGAACAAACAGTATGTCAGACAGAGAGGTGGAAGGCTCTTCACATGCGAGGGGCAGTGGCACAAACATTCCTGAAGCAGGCCCAGGTCACAGCACAGTAAGGGGACGTCGCAGCAGGGGTCACTCGGTGAGGCCAGAACTGCCGGTGTCATCAAGTGGCCGTATATTGACCAGCAAACCAAGGGTTCTTGATTGGTTGACTAGGTCATCCACTTCCTCCCAGATGACATCTGACAACCCCAGGCAGTGGGAACGTCAGACACAATCTTTAGTTGGCATGGCCCGGGAGCGGGTCTGCGGCCTTCACCTGTGCTCAATCTGCCTCTGTCCCATCCGGTTCCCTCAGCCAGAGATCTACTATGTGGTCTTGGCTAAGCGCCACTATACAGCGAGGATGAACAATTTGAGGAGGACAGTCAGCAGCTACGTGGCAGCGAAGAAATGGGGCCAATATCCCCTGCTTCTTGCAGTAGGCGGCAAAGTATATATGTGGAGAGTGGGGAGGTCATGTTGTGAGAGGTCAGCCTCTGCATACAAATACCGTTGAGGAGGACAGCAGTGAAGATGAAACAATAATCGATGAGGATGTAGCCGACCGCACTTGGGAGCCGGGTGAAGCAAGGGCTTCATCATCGTCAGGAGAAGAGGGCGTCAGCTTGTGCCTCAGGCAGCGGCGCAGCCAGCAAGTGGGTTGTGTGGCCGTGAGTCAGCAGGGTAGCATCAGTACAAGGTCAGGAGCCAAGTGGCCACGGGGTAAAAAACCCTGCTACGCAGGTCCAAGAAAGTAGCGGCACAGGGGTTCAGCGAGGCAGCAGCGGTAGTAGTCACTCAGTGCGGAGCCTTGGCAGTAAATTCCGATACTCGGCAGTGTGGCAGTTCTCTGCTAAAACACCGGAGGAGCCGAATATGGGCATATGTAGATTCTGTGGGCAGAAAGTGAAGCGTGGCCAGGGAGCTAACGTTGGCACCACGGCCCTGCGTCAACACATGCAGCGTCATCATCCGGTGGCCTGGGAGAAACGTGGCTCAGATGTGGTGGTCCATCCAGCCGCCACAGCAGCAGCAGTGCCCATGCGGCCAGTTGCAGCCAGTCAAGGCTCCACCACCTCTGCAGAAGGGAGTTGTTTCTTTTTGCCATCATCTCCCGGTCAAGAGGCTCCTGCTCCTCACTACTCATGGCGTCAGCAGTCGTTCAACGAGGCGATTGCAAAGAGACAACAGTATGCGTCCAACCATCTAAGGTGACCGTGCTCTTGTCCAAGTTGTTGGTACTGCAGTCCCTCCCTTTCCAAATGATGGACTCTGCACCGTTCAGAGAATTAATGGCCTGTGCCGATCCGAGGTGGAGAGTTCCAAGCCGTAATTTCTTTTCCAAAAAGGCAGTACCAGCCCTTCACAAATATGTAGAACAGAAGGTGGGCCAGTTCTTGAGCTTGGTTTGTTCCAAGGTGCACGGCAGTGCATACATGTGGAGCTGTAACTACGGTCAGGGCCAGTACATGTCCTTTACGGCCCACTGGGTGAATGTGCTTCCTGCCCAGCCACACCAACAACTTGGACTGGAGACGCCGCATTCTCCTCCACGTTGTCTAACTGCTGCTCCTGCGCCAATGTCCGCCTCCTCCTCCACCACCACCACCATCTCAGCCTTCACAAGTACTGCTCCATCATACCACATGTGTAGGGCACAGCGGTGTCACGCAGTTCTACACTTGGCTTGCCTCGGCGAATGAAGTCACACAGGGAAGGAACTGCTCCGCGTCATGCAACAAGAAATCGATGTGTGGCTTTTTCCACGCCAACTGCAAATCGGAACCATGGTGACGGACAATGGGAGGAACATGGTGTCCGCGCTTCACCAAGGAGGGATGGTCCATGCGCCCTGCATGGCGCATGTGTTCAACCTGGTTGTGAAAAGGTTCCTGAAGTCTTCCACCGATCTTCAGAAGATTCTGAAAATGGCCAGGAAACTGTGCATGCACTTCATCCATTCCTACAAAGCCAGGAACACCCTCCTCGAGTTGCAATGGCAGAATGGCCTCCCCCAACACACGCTGATATGCGATGTTTCCACCCGTTGGAATTCCAGCCTGCACATGTTGCACTGACTGTATGAACAGAGAAAGGCCATTAACGATTTTTTGATGATCCAGGCGGACAGGACTACTCCCCTGTGTAACTTTGATTTCAGCCAGTAGCAGCTCATGCGTGACACCTGCTATTTGCTGAGGCCATTTGAGGAGGCCACGTTATTTGTCAGTTGCCAGGACTATGGGAAGAATAACGTCAGTCCACTGCTTCATGTCCTGGAACAGAAGCTGAAAAATCTGTCTGGGCAGGGGACTGGAGGCGTGGCGACTACATCTCAGGGCCACATGAGTCCGGTGGGGACGGAACTGGAGGAGGAAGTGGAGGAGGACATAGAAGCAGAAGCATTTTCTGGTGAAATGAATGGATTTTCTACCCAGGTGACAAGAGAGGAGAAGCAGGAGCAGCTGGAGGAGGTAGATGGAGATGAGGAAGACGAGGCAGATGACCCGCAAGGACCGTGGCAGTATACAATGGAGATGGAGGCAGGGAGTCCCTCGGAGTCACTTGTGCAAGTGGCCCGCAGCATGCTGATTTGCCTGGCTAGTGACAGCCGAATAGTCACCATCCGGCAGAGGGATGACTTCTGGCTCTCCACCCTATTGGACCCTCGCTATCGGTCCAAAATGGGAGCCTTTTTCCCAGCTGCTGAGAGGGAGGACAAGCTCAAATACTATAGAGAAATCCTCCGTAGTCAGTTGGCCGCTGCCTATGTGCGGCATCGTCCCTCCTCTGACAGGTCTGACCGGGGGGTTCCTCAGCACTCATGTTCTACTGCCACGGCTGCTGTGGGAAGGTAGGGGGGGGGTAGGAGCAGTACCAGCTCCATCAGCAGCAACCTAAGTCTGGAGTCACTGATGAGCAGCTTCCTTCACCCGCCTAGTGAGGAGGGCACTCACCAGCAGCAGCAGCAACAGGACCTGGAGCAGACCCTGAACCAACAGGTGGTGGCCTACTTGGACAGCACTCTGCCAGCCCAGTTAGAAGATCCTCTGGACTACTGGGCAGCCAAACTGGATCTGTGGCCACAACTTGCCGAGTTTGCAGTGGAGAAGCTGTCCTGCCCAGCCAGTAGTGTGCATCAGAGCGGGTGTTCATTGCGGCGGGGGCCATCATTACCCCAAAGAGAACCCGCTTGTCCACGGGAAATGTGAAATGACTGACCTTTGTCAAGATGTATCAGGCGTGGAACGGCCAGGATTTCCACACACCAATGCCTTAGGCGTCAGATTACATCAGCCATAATGTCTCACCAAAACTTTGAGAAATGAGTCTAGGTTCAAACTACCTGCCTCAGCCACTATTCTGATGCCGCCACCCGCCTGATGCCACACATCTGCTGCCAGTTTCTCCATCTGCCTACCACCATCTTAACCAGGGACTGGTATTGCCACCCACCTCCACACTCTGTCATTGTGCCACTCTATGACCTCATGCTGCTGCTGCTGTTGCTGGTGCCGTGACCTCCACACTGTGTCATTGTGCCACTCTCTGACCTCATGCTGCTGCTGCAGTTGATGCTGCTGCGGTCGCCTCGACAGCCGGTCATTGTGCCACTCCCTGACCTCATGCTGTTGCTCCTGCCGTCACCTCCACACTGTGTCATTGTGCCACTCTGTGGCCTAATCCTGTTTGTGCCACCTCCACAGTCTGTCATTGTGCCACTCTGTGGCCTACTCCTGTTTTTGCCACCTCCAGAATGTCCTTGTGCCACTGTCTGTCCTCATGCTGCTGCTGTTGCTCCTGCAGTGACCTCCACACACTGTCATTGTGCACCTCTGTGGCCTACTCTTGTTTTTGCCACCTCCATAATGTCATTGTGCCACTGTCTGACCTCATGCTGATGCTGTGGCTGCTGCGGTGACCTCCACACTCTGTCATTGTGCCATTGTCTGACCTCATGCTGCTGCTGTGGCTGCTGTCGTCACCTCCACCCTCTGTCATTGTGCCAATCTCTGAGCTCATGCTGCTGTTGCTCCTGCCGTGACCTAAACACTCTGTCATTGTGCCACTCTGTGGCCTACTACTGTTTTTGCCACTTCCAGGATGTCATTGTGTCACTGTCTGACCTCATGCTGCTGCTGTGGCTGCTGCTGTGCCCTCCACACTCTGTGGCCTACTCCTGTTTTTGCCACCTCCAGAATATCATTGTGCCACTGTCTGACCTCATGCTGCTGCTGTGGCTGCCGCTGTGCCCTCCACACTCTGTCATTTTGCCACTCTCTGGCCTACTCCTGTTTTTACCACCTCCAGAATGTCATTTTGCCACTCTCTGACCTCATGCTGCTGTGGCTGCTGCAGTCACCTCCACACTCTGTCACTGTGCCACTCTGTGGCCCCCTGCTGTTGCCACCTGAGCCCTCTGATTTTTTTTTTTCCAGCTGGCGCTGCCATGACTTTATCTGGCTGCATTCCCGCTTTTGTTTTTGGTCAGTTTTGCCCTCTTAAGTGCCCAGGGATTTTTAGTGTGAAGCGATTCTAATAGCGGCGGCAGTCATGTGCGTGTCATACTAAAACACTGCATTGTATGAAGATCAAACCAAGCTCCCTCTGCATATTTAAGAATGGCACAACGTTCTACAGCACCCTACATGCTCTCTGCAGCCAGGAAATAGCTGTTTTTTAACACGATTTGTCCCGAAGTAATTCGGACCGAAACTATTTTGTCTGAAAATTCGGCGAAGTCGGCGAACCGAATTTTTGAGAAATTCGCCCATCTCTAACTGCTATGTATTGAAGCAGTGATCTACTAGATCACTAAGGGAACAAATAATAGTTAAAGTAACACTTTAATTCCAATCAAATTGCAATCGCTCCAAAAAATGTGAAAGATAAAAAAGTTCGCACATTTGGTATTGCTGCATGCATAATGATGTAGCCTATAAATCTGTCAATTTATTTAACCTGCACAATGAAAAAAAGAAAAAAGGCAGAATTGTGATTTTTGTTCATTCTGCTGCACGTTAAATTAAATAAACAGCAACCAAATAGTCAAATAAACCCCTAAGTGGTACCAATGAAAAAATTGGCTTATCCTCCCAAAAAAGCCTTTACACAGTTCCCTATACACAAAACTCAAAAAGCTATGGCTACCAGAATATAGTGATTCATAAACATTGTTTTACACAAAAAAAAAACACTTTTTTTTTTTTAAAGGGCTACATCATAAAAACTATACAAATTGGGCATCACTGCAATCATATGAACTCATGGAGTAGAACTCAACTGTCACAAATACTGCAGGGTGACCACTGATAAATAAAAAAAAAAACACTACCAGAAATGCTGTGTCATCTTAACTCCAAAAAAACGGATTAAAAGGAGATCAAAATGTCATGTCCCCCCAAAAATTATACCAAAAAAAGTCAACCCACACGTTTTCTTTTTTAAATAAAAGTGCTTTTGTTGTGCAAAAGCAGAACATACAAAATGTAAATTTGGTATAGCTGTAATTTTATTAACCTGATGAGTAAAGTAAACATGTCATTTTTACACGGTGACTGCTATAAAAAAAAAAAAAAAAGAAAAACACTACCAGGATTGCTGTATTTAATTCATTTAGCCTTCCAAAATCCTTGATAAAAAGCGATTAATGTGTCACATGAACCCAATAATGGTACTAATGAAAACGTTTACTTATCCTGCAAAAAACAAGCCCTTATACAGCTTTGTGTACAGAAAAATAAAAAAAGTTATGGCTGTCCGAATAGGACGACATAATCAGAAATCTTTTAACAAATGCACGTATAAAGTGTTTATGTAGTAAAGCCTAAACAGCTTTCTAAAATTTATGTTTTGTAATTATACCGACCTGCATAGGAAAGGATGCCTGTCATTTATACCGCATGGGGAATGCTATAAAATGGAAATTTTAAAAAACAATGGAGGTATTGCTGTTTTTTTTCTTTACATTTTCACAGGCCAATGCTAAAAAACCTGTGAAAATCTATTTTCCAAAAACCATATAACGCTTCCTCCTTTGTACACCCTGCCACGCGTCCACAAGGTAGTTAACACCCACATACAGAGTATTGACGAACTTTGAAGAAATTTCATAACAAATTTTTGGGCGCTTTTTTCCAGGATTTCTTGTAAAAATAAAACATTTTCAGCTAAAACTGCATTTTATTGGAAAAATATTTTTTCTCATTTTCACAGCCTATCGTTAGAAAAATTTGGAAAATAATTGTGGAATCAATATACTCATTTCACCCCTGGATGTATTCCTTAAGAGATATAGTTTCCCAAATGAGGTATTTTTATGGGTGCTAAGTTTTAGCACCTTAGGGTGTCAGCAAACCTGTAATGGGACCTAAAGAAAATCCTAATGAAAATGAGGCCCCAAAATCTAGTAGGTGCTTCTCCTATTCTAAAGTTGCATGAAATAGCACACTAGGTCCACATATGGGATATCTTTGAAAACAGCGGAACCCGTGGAACAAATATTGAGTTGTGTTTCTCTGTTATCATGTACTTTGTTCCAAACAAACCAATAACAAAACCTTAAGGTAAAATTAAACTTTATTATGTAATCAAAAAACATAAAACAATATATACTGACAAAATAAACAATGTACAACACCACCCAAAAGAACAAGGCAATCCACACCAACAACTACAGGAAAATACGCCAAACAGTATCTTGACCAAGATAAAATATAACCATAATAAATAACAATGCATGAAATAACATACTTAGCCAATGGGCCAACCTAAGTGTGGGGGATGCCAGACCCCGACGCGCGTTTCGCCTCAAGGGAAGCGTTTAGGCAAAACGTGCGTTGGGGTCTGGCATCCCTCCACACTTAGGTTGGCCCATTGGCTAAGTATGTTATTTCATGCATTGTTATTTATTATGGTTATATTTTATCTTGGTCAAGATACTGTTTGGCATATTTTCCTGTAGTTGTTGGTGTGGATTGCCTCGTTCTTTTGGGTGGTGTTGTATATTGTTTATTTTGTCAGTATATATTGTTTTATGTTTTTGATTACATAATAAAGTTTAATTTTACCTTAAGGTTTTGTTATTGGTTTGTTTGGTTTTCACCTTATGGTTATATAATTTATATATTTTTGCCCGGTGAGGTTTTTGTAGGTTATTTGTACTTTGTTCCAGTAAATAATGGATAAAAATTTAAATTCTGCAAAAAAGTACATTTTTAAATTTCTCCTCCACTTTGCTTTGATTCCTCCACTTAGAGGGTTAAAAAAAAAACTTCTTAAATGCTCTTTTGAATACTTTAAGGGGTGCAGGTTCTTAGATTGAGTCATTTGTGGGGGTGTCTAATATACAGGCCCTTCAAAGTGACATAAGAACTAAACTGATCACTAAAAAAAATTGAGTTGCAAATTTTCTTGAAAATTTGAAAATTGCTACTAAATTTTTTAGCTCCCTAATGTTGTAAAAAATAAAGAAGACACTTAAAAATGATGCCAGCATAATTTAGACATATGTTAGATGCTAGATATAAACTATTTTGTGGGGTATTACTATTTGTCTTACACACAGAAATTTTAGAAAATGTCAGCTTTTTAGAAATTTACACAACTTGTTGATATTTTTCATAAACATGCAAGGATTGCATAGACCAACATTTATTACAGACTTAAAGCATGATGTGTCATGTGAAAGCATTCTCTGAATCACACGGATAGGTAAAAGTATCAAAAAGTTATTGCCACATAAATTGACACATGTTAGATTTCAAATTATTGGCTCTGTCAGGAGGGTCAAAACTGACTGTGTCCTTAAGGGCTTAAGGATCCGATGGTGGCAGGAAATAGGTGTAGGGAAACTGAGCAGTGCACACTTTGGACGACATGTATGAAGGAAGGCACGTCAAAGTGAATAGTAGAGTCTCATTTTAAGTGTATAATGTGCCTGATATATGAAAGTGGTTTTTGTGCGTTCTTAAGTGGTGTGTAAAGTTCGACGCGCCTCACCTATGTGTTAGGCGCATTATGGAACTTAGGTACATTACTAATGCGCCTAACAAGTATTAAGGTTATAGACAGGCTGGAAATAAGAGAAAAATCATTAGAATAGCATGTCAGTGACTAGAAACTATTTCACTGATCCTGCTTGGAGGACAAAAGGTCCCAGCAAGCCCTGTGCTGTGCTGGCTCTTTCTGTATGTAGAATAAAGGGTGAGAGCAGCAAAAATACATTTCAATTTTAAAGTAGTAAAAATTGAAAATATAAAAATCTAAACAACATAATCAGTGGGTTATTTAATGTAAAATTAGATTAAGATTCTATGAATTTTAAATACATTTTATAGGAGATATTTCAATATTTTGGGGATATTATACATTTTTATATTAATTTTACATGATCACATTTTTTCATTAAATTTAAATAATTAAATTTTATACAGTTTGATAATTATAATAAATTACTTTGGATTAATGTACTGGTATAAGTTGAGAAATATTGGACATGTTTGCCCCTTACAGCTAATCCAGCTTCACTTTGATTCCTCAGGCTCATGCAAACCACATTGAAATAGGTCTGCCTATCCGAGCAGTAATGCACCTGGTTTTGCCGAACCACATTCATATATGTGTCCAATCTTACGAATGTGGTGCAACACACCTCCAGAACGCCCCCAGAACAGGCGCATTCGAAAGTGTTGCGTCTTATGAACAATGTGCCTAACACATACGTTAGGCGCATTAGACATTGTATCTGACTCAGTTAGGTGCATTGTACACCAGAAAAAGGGTGAAAGACCCTTTCATACATGTCGCCCTTGTTTTTTTAAATTAGGATGAGTTAAAAAAAAGTATTCTTTTGTTTGCCTCCTTTACATTTACCCAATAGTGGTAGGGGTGGTGACACATAATGAGTAGCTCAGTCCCACTCCTAACTCCTAGTACAGCAAGTGGGGTGGTTCCTGCTGTTATGCAAGCCTGCTCATAGGAATCAGTGCACCACTGTAAAGGTTGCTTCTTTTTACGAGCACTGAACACATTATGTGGATCTTCTAAAAAATAATCAAAAGAACAAATCATGAGCATTGTATTATGTTTAGTGTGACTTTTCAGAGAAATATAATAGTAAATCATATGACAAACCCTTAAAGTCAATCCTTATTTCACTTAGTTTTATATGCTTTGCATTTAACGAAACATGGTGAGAACAATATTCACAGTGTCAGATTTATACTTGCCTTTCTCTCAAAATAACCTTGATTTGCAGAGTTTGGTTAGCAAAAACCTTGAAAAGTTCGTAAATTTCCCATACAGCCAGTTTTATGCCTAATTTTCCAGATGACACTGATGAGTAGCATGGAAAACCAAATTATTCATCTCTAATAAGAAATAGAAGAGTGATTTACAACTGAAAGCCCAGACGTACGGCTTCTCCCCCTCATCCATTATAGCCACCGATATTTTAATGAAATGTAATCATGTGATGCTATTATAACTTTAGCCGAATAGTTGTAAACATTCCTATAAAAATAAATTGCATTCGTGCTTATTCATCTGAGATAAAGCATTACTTTTAATAACAGGATATAATGCTATAATCTAGACAAATGTCAGTCTTTATAATGTTTCCAACATAGCATTGCCATAAGCAATATTTTGTAGTGGGCTGTAAGCTAAGTGATACTAATATAAAATTGTTTATTCTTCCAATTTGTTAGAAATGCAACTGTTTTAAAACATCCATCAGCTGATAATGCACTTTTATAGCATCTTTATGGCTGACAGAGGAGATATTGAGGCGTAAAATAATATAAGCTGTGTTTAACCAGGTAATGCAAATACCATTAATGGTATCATTACAATGAGACTTTTTGTAGGGCTAAAGATTTATTTTTAACAAGTGAAAACTGCAGCCCACAAATTTGCATACAACTTTCTTTATTCCTTTGGACTCAAGCTACAGCTAGAGGGTGTTTTTTTAATGCATCAGCATCTGCAAGCTTAAATCAGGAATGGCTCAAAAACACAGAAGAGGTACAAGCCTTTCCATTGTACATGATCTCTTAGCAGGTTTTGCTCCTGGTTTTGTCCTAAAATCTATGGCACTACAAAAAATCTCAGTGTAGCCAAAGATTAATTTGACTCATATGTAGTATGGCCTAATTCTGCATAGCTATTTTTGCAATATGGTTCATTGCCCCTGCCTGTTCATAAGTTTACAGACGTGAACTCATTGTATCATAGATAATTATAATGCTGTGAGTTCCCATCAGTAAACATGACCATATTTTAAACACAAAAATGTGTCTTGAATATGCTTGTGTAAAAGTTTTCTAAGGCCAGAGCCAGTGGCGTAGCTACAGAGGTCGCAGCGGTCGCACTTGCGACCGGGCCCCTGAGCTGGGGGGGCCCCGCAGGCCCCCCTTGCCACACTCCTCCAGCTGCTGTACACATGGCTAGGTCACCGAGACCCAACCATATGTACTCTCCCTGCAGCAGCAGTATCAATGCTGACACCCGGAGGCAGCCAGCATCACTTGCATACAGCTGCGGAGGCTCCGCAGGAAGAATGCTGGGAGCCCGGTCACATGGGGAGGAGGAGGGAGAGGGCCCTGAAGAAACAGGAAATACAACAGCAGCAGGAGCCCTCGTGGGGAAAGTATCAGCTGTCGGTCTGCTTATTTCCATGTGGTGTATAAAGTAAAAGTATGTAAATTTACTGTGTGTAGCTGTATCTCTGTGTGTAGCTGTATCTCTGTGTGTAGCTGTATCTCTGTGTGTAGCTGTATCTCTGTGTGTAGCTGTATCTCTGTGTGTAGCTGTATCTCTGTGGATGGATGTATATGTGTGAGTATATACTGTGTGGATGGATGTATGTGTGTATACTGGGTGTGAGGTAGACAGATATGAAATAGATAGGTGAATGTTACAATAGATAGATAGATATATATGAGAGAGGTGGATGTGAGAGAGGTTGATAGATAAATATATTGAAATAGATTGATATGAGAGACATATATTAGAAAGGTATGATAGATGACAGATGACAGATGAGATAGAGAAATACATAGGAGATGGATAAAAGATACATAGGTAGATATTTATGAAATAGATATGAGCTATAGATAGGTGAAGATAATAGATTAAGATAGATATGAGCTGGATATACGATACATAGGTATTTAGATATGAGATACATATGAGATGATGTCTGTGCTGTTGACTGACTGTTTCTGGGCAGTGGGAGGGTGGGCCGAAGCTGCACCTTCTTCCTGCACTGGTACCTGGTCCAGGCGCAGTTGGGTGACACCGGGACACTATTGGTGTCCCTGGAGGAGACGTCCATGGTTATGTGATTACTAGTGGAAAGATGTCCCAGAGTCTATCCCTGCATCCATCTCCCAGGAGCAGGTAAGGGAGCACACTATTTACTTACATTTTAGTAAGGTGAGGGTGGGGGTGACATCATTTGTTTTTTTTTATGCTTTTCTTTCCTATCTGCTTTGCCTCCTGCAGAATTTTCTGTCCAATTTATTAAAATCACAGAAACTTCTGCAGGATATATGGCTCACTCCACTGAATGGACTAACTGTAACCAGCAGGAGAGTATAATAGATCACTAGAATGACAATACAAGTTCTATAGTATATAGACAGCACAAGTTCAATAGTATATTGCTCCAGTGATCATTTCTAAAAGTAACAAAGAGATTGGGGAAAGAAAAAATTATATCACATGGTAATCTAGAAAAACCCAAACAGGTCTGGGTCCCACCTCCTAAACATGCCCCGAAACCTCTCCATTCTGAGGAGGGAGGGGGGGGGGGCCCAAACTGACTTCTTGCACCTGAGCCCATGAGCCCTTAGCTATGCCCCTGGCCAGAGCTAAACTGAGACTTTCTCTAATGCTACTGATTGATTTTACTTCCTGAGCCACAGCTGTTGTCCAAATGAATACATTTGGGCAGATTTATTAATAGTGTCTAACTGTAAGACAGTTTTAAGTTAGGCTAAACAGTCTTACAATACACCAGATAGTCTAGAGAGTCTTATAATGTACCAGATACAGTGAAGGAAATAATTATTTGATCTCTTGCTGATTGTGTAAGTTTGCCCCCCCTGACAAAGACATGAACAGTTTATAATTGTAAGGGTAGGTTAATTTTAACATTGAGAGATAGAATATCCAAAATACGATCCAGAAAATCACATTGTATGAACTAATTTGCATTTTGCAGTGATAAATAAGTATTTGATTCCTCTGGCAAACAGGACTTAATACTTGGTGGCAAAATCCTTGTTGGCAAGCACAGCAGTCAGATGTTTTTTTGTTGATGAGGTTTGCACATATGTCAGGAGGAATTTTGGTCCACTCCTCCTTGCAGATCTTCTCTAAATCATTAAGATTTTGAGGCGGCAACTCGGAGCTTCAACTCCCTCCATAAGTTTTCTATGGAATTAAGGTCTGGAGACTGACTAGGCCACTCCATGACCTTAATGTGCTTCTTTTTGAGCCACTCCTTTGTTGCCTTGGCAGCATGTTTTGGGTCATTGTCTTGCTGGAAGACCGAGCCATGATCCATTTTTAATGTCCTGGCGGAGGGAAGAAAGTTGTCACTCAGGATTTTACTGTCCATGGCTCCATCCATTCTCCCATTGATGCAGTGTAGTAGTCCTGTGCCCTTAGCAGAGAAACACCCTCAAAACATAATGTTTCCAAATCCATGACAGTGAGGACAGTGTTTTTAAGGTCATAGGCAGCGTTTATCTTCCTCCAAACACGTTGAGTTGAGTTATCAAAGATAATCACTCACAGAATCATCCAGGTGTTCCTTGGCAAACTTCAGATGGCCTGCACATGTGCCTTCTTGAGCAGGGGAACCATGTGAGCACTGCAGTAATGGTTTAAACCATTATGGCGTTATGTGTTATGAATGGTTTTCTTGGTGACTGTGGTCCCAGCTTCCTTGAGATCATTAACAAGTTCCCCCTTGTAGATTTAGGCTGATCTTTCACCTTCCTCATGATCAAGGATATCCCACGAGGTGAGGTTTTGCATGGTGCCCCAGATTGATGTCGACTGACAGTCATTTTGTATTTCTTCCATTTTCTCACTATTGCACCAACAGTTGTCTCCTTCTCACCCAGTGTCTTACTTTTGTTTTTTTTTAGCTCATTCCAACATTGTGCAGGTCTATGATCTTGTCCCTAACATCCTTAGAAAGCTCTTTGATCTTGCCCATGTTGTAGAGGTTAGTCTAACTGATTAATTGAGTCTGTGTACAGGAATCTTTTATAAAGGTGACTATATAAGACAGCTATCTTTAATGCAGGTAACGAGTTGATTAGAAGCATATAACCGGTCTGTAGAGCCATAACTCTTAATGGTTGGTAGGTGATCAAATACTATTTCCCTCAGCAAAATGCAAATAAATTTATATCATTTATACAATGTGATTTTCTGGATTTTATTTTGGATATTCAATCTCTCAATGTTAAAATTAACCAATCCTTAAAATTATAGATTTCTTTGTCTGTGGGCAAACATACACAGTCAGAAGGGATCAAATAATTATTTCCCTCACTGTAGGTAGTCTAGATAGTCTTACAATCATAGTATTCATAAATCTGGCACAGGTTAAAACTATGTAGTAAAACTTTGTACCACTTTCAAGTTGGCTTACTTTTATGCCACTAAATATAGCTAAATTTTGGCGCAATTTGGCGCACGGCATCGCACACTCAGTCACGGCCATTTTGCCGAGACCACACCTCCTTTGTCGGAAGTATCTAGAAACTGTTTAAAACACATAATAAATGTTGTGTAAAGCATTTATGACGTTTGGCGTAAATTGTGCCAAAATTCTGGTGCAACTATATTGATAAATGTGCCCCATTGAGTTGCATGTTATCATTTGGACCACAGCTTTCATTCAATAGTTAAAATCAATCGGTGGCAATCAAAATGTGTCAGTGTAGCCCTGGCCGTAGTCTTAAAGGGAAGCTGTCAAGTGGTTTATGCTGCCCTATCTGAGAGCAGGATGTGATAGATGGAGAGAAGCTGAGCTCTGTGATACATAGGTCATATGATTTGAAGCAGGATTTCTGAGTAAATAGCAGAGAAAACCTTTGAAAGTGAAACTGAAAGTGCTGCTTACCACACCCACATAATGTGAGTGACAGTTAGTATACACACTGTTACAGGGAAAACTGTCAATCACTGTAAGTGGTCAGGTTAAGCAGGACTCATTTTGTCTCTAAAGGGCCAGTCCATATTTTCTCTGCTTTTTTTTACTGCAAAATCCTGCTTCAAATCATATAACCCTATATATCACAGATCAAAGCTCCTCTCCTCTATCATATAACCCTATATATCACAGATCTCAGTTTCTCTCCTCTATCATATAATCCTATATATCACAGATCTCAGCTTCTCTCCCTCTATCATATAACCCTATATATCACAGAACTCAGCTTCTCTCCTCTATCATATAATCCTATATATTACAGAGCTCAGCTTCTCTCCCTCTATCATATAACCCTATATATCACAGAACTCAGCTTCTCTCCCTCGATCATATAACACTATATATCACAGAGCTCAGCTTTTCTCCCTCTATCACATCCTGCTCTCAGATAGGGCAACATAAATCATCTAACAGGTTCCCTTTAATTCATACTTGCCAACTCTTCAATTTTTTTTAAACTGGGACACAATAAGGTAAAGTTAATATAGACTCCACCCTTATTAAGGGTGGTCAATGGCATTTTGGGCAGTTCCAAGCCAACCAGGCACACTAAGGGCAGGGCTAAAATCTCATTGAATCAGAAAAGAAATGAATGGTTGGATGACAAGTATGTCTTAATGGTTCCATTTGTTTTTTGGTTCCTGTTCTCTTTGAAGGAGATCCTCCATGTCTTGTGTCTCATATTTTTTCTTGTGTCTAAACGTAATTGACAAGTCAATTCTTTCAGGTGTATACGCGTCATCAATTAATTAAGTATAGGAGGCAGATATCTGCTTTGGGCCATTGTACATCATAATCACGCCACAATAGGTTAGGTGAACACCACTTGAGTCTCTCAGAGAGTGTTCTTTACCACTCCTTCCACTGTTTCCAAACCACAGCTCCCAGCACTCTTCCAATAAGGTCTATCATCCAGGTCACACATTTATCCTCATTAACTAGACCAATTTACTCTAAAGGACTGCAGGACAACCAAATCCTATGACAACTATCTACTGACCCACCAGGGCTAGGGGTTCTGCTTCAGCCCAGTGGAGGTCTACCTCTAACACACCCTCTCCCTTAAAGATTTACCACACCAGATTAATTTTAGCCTCATGGCCTAAGAAGACTCCACATTTTAAACTTCTCACAGTTTGACAGAGCACTCAACCTATATCACTACAGCGCTATACATAAGACTGTAAAACATTCACTTCCATGTCCAGCACTCCCTAGAATCTTTTAACACTTAACACTCCATACTCCCCATTGATTACCAGATTCCAGCATTTTAATACCTCCAAAAGGGTCCTCTCACTATGCACAATTCAAATCAGCTTAGTGTAGGGGGCTCAATTAACACAGACGTTCTAATGAGAAAAGGTGAATGAATGGTGGAAAAAAGTAGCCGAGCTGACTATGATGAACACTAAACAATATACCTAGTACAGGCAAGGGAAATTATTATATTTTTGTCATATTCCATGTTTTCAGTAACCCTCTCATGTAATCATGATAAAGAAACTCAGCTGCTTCTCCTGTATCAAACGTTAGGATTTCTGGTTGTTGGAACCCACAGTACTGAATTTTGGCTCAAATTATGAAACTTACCAATTCATATTTGGTATGCCTAGGTTGATGAATTTATGCTCAGGAAGTTATTGCCCATAATTTTAGGCTCGGAGACTCTTACTGGGATTTATAACGCATGCTGGAATTATATCCTCTATAAGTGTCTTCTGCGTGAAATTAGTCATCCCTCTGTGACCTAAGCAGGAGAAGAGGATAAGGAGTAATCTGGCTGTCCCTTGAAGAATCGAAGAAAGCAGACAGAAGAGTGAGAACTAGGACTTACAACAGCTTGTAGGTCTGTTCATCATTCATCAAGTTGCACTTCTCAGCTGGGTCTCTCACCAATCCAAATCAGTAGAGCCGGTTATTCTTTATTTTATCCTTTTTTTGTACTGTTTCTGCATGCTTATTGTAAGGGGGTAAGCTCTGTGGTACCACAAAGTCCCAGGGCAATGGAGACACAGACAGCCTTGAAGTAGAAGCATGTTTCTTGTCCGGCGTTTATTGTGTGGATGGCAGCCAAAACGTATGTGAACACAAAATTATACACAAAATAAAGTCCTGCTAGTCCGAGAGCTAACTGAACAATAGTAGTCCTCACTACTGTCTTTATATAGTGGTGTAGCCTCTCAGGCCCAAACTTCCTGGCCTGTAACTGTAACAGACACACCCAGTCAGCTACTTAGCTGACTTATATAGGCAAATGAAAACCTAGCACTGGAACATGGGGAGCAGTCACCCACCCAACTCTTTGACTGCTCCCGGTAAAAACCATCCCGGACTCAGCTGTGTTTCCACAGCTAAACTACTTTTGCTAAACATGTGCCAACCACCTAATGCAGCTGACACAAACCAAAGTGACGGCTTCTACCCCACCGAGGCCAGGGCTCTCGGTGCCCTGTAATAGTCTCGCCATACCTGAGCGAGAACTCGGGGGCCTAGGTATACCCCATTCTCCACCTTGCCCATCAGGGCCTTACATATCCCCCCCCTCTCTGCTCAGACCTGTAGGGAGGAGCACACTATGCCTTCAGACAATGGACACTTGACAACGCATCCGCATTGCCTTGCTGAGATCCAGGACGATGTTCCACATAGAACTTGTAGTCCTATAAGGCCAGGGAACCCTAGCATTTTTGCCTTTATTCCGGGCCATCCATTTTAAAGGTGAATGGTCGGTGACCAGCCTGAATTGTCTGCCCAACAAATAATAACTTAACGACTGAATCGCCCACTTAAGAGCCAGACACTCCCTCTCAATTATGGCGTAATTTTTTTCCGCCGATGTTAACTTCCTGCTTAGGTAGACCACTGGGTTTTTCTTCCCCTTTTAATTTCCTGTGAGGCACTGCCCCAACCCCCAACATTGGAGGCATCTGCCTGCACTATGAACTCCCTTTTAAGTAAAGGCCCCAATTTAAAACACTGGTCTTACATGAGCCCTTCTTTTCATTTCGGGAAAAGGCTTCTTCTGGCTTTTCCCATTTTACCCTATTGGAGTTTTTTTGAGGTCTGAAAAGGGGAGCGGGGGAGGGTGGAAAAATTTGGGAAAAATTTCCCCAAACCCTTATCCAGCAATTTCTAAAAAGCTCTCACCTGCTTTTTGATACGGTTGGGGCCCATTTTTTAAATTTCCCCTCCACTTTGTCCTTTTGGGGTTTTAAACCCCCCTTTAAGCCGAACGCCTAAAAAGTATTTAAATTTGCCCAGAACATTTTTTTAGTTTTTGCCTCCTTGCGTTTAAAAACAGTTGTGGGCTTTTTTATTTTTTCAAAAACCAGTTTTGTGAGGCCTGGGTTTTAAATTCGAGACAAGTTGTACTTTTTTGGGGGAAAATAGTTTAAGTTCCTTAAAAAAAATTTTGCAGTATTTTTTTTTTTAAATTTTTTTACCCCAATTCACATTTCACACTTAAAAAAATTGTTAGTTAAATTCTACAGGTTATTACGGTCATGTGGATCCCAAAATATTTTGTGGGTTTTTTTTGTGTGAAATTTATCCCACAATTTTTTTTTTATTAAATATTTATTTAAATTTTTATTTATTTTTTTATTCATTTTTTTTACATTTCTATGTTTTTTTACTTTTTTTTTTTTTAATCCCATGAAGGGAGAACTTTTTTAAAATTTTTTTTTTTTTTTTTACACTTTAATATTTTTAGCATATTCATATATGTTTAATAAAATTATAACCCTGTTCAGTTTTGAAAGGCGTGATTAGGCCCAGCACACAGTGCGCCCCCTATTAAACCGGGGCCCTTTAGTACACAGACAGCTCTGGGCCCAATTTCTGGGTTTCCCCCCAGGGGGGACTGTGCAGTCTTTTCCCCCGGGCTCTGTGGGTGGACCGGGGTGTTCCGATCCCCCGGACAGAGCAGGGGAAAACCCCTTTTATTGCGCTTTTGGTAACCCCCGCCCCAATCCCAAAAGGGTTTTAATCACCGGGTTGCAGAGGGTTTTTCCCCCCCACTCCCCGGTGCCTAAGGGGGATGTTGGGATCGGGAAATGTATAGTACAGCCCCAGCCCAGCGCTGCTTTCAGCGCCCGGGCCCCCGCAAACTTTATGTCCCCAGCGACGCCAAAAGCGTCGTGCAGGAAAGAACGACCCCCACCAGCCGACGTTTAAAAGTCGGTGGGGGGGTCGGTTTTTGGAGTTTAATAACCCCACGTCCAATATTGTAACCCAAGTAGCGAGCCCCTTCAAGGCCCATTTTCACGCTTTTTTGGGGGGTTTTCCGTTTGACCCGCCTCCCCAATGGTGTCTACCATGGCCCGGACCTTACGTAGATAAGATTCCCCGTCTGTGCTGAAAAATGGGCTACACATCTAAGTAGGCCCCTGCATATGCTCTGTTGGGGGGTAAATTATGCCATCATTTTCAAAAAGAGGGTGTGACCCTGTAGGCCAAAAAAGGGAGTACCCCGTACTGAAAATGGAAACAGGCATAGAAAAAGGGTTTTTTTTTTTTGGCCCCCTTGGTGAGTGGCACCTGCCAGTAACCTTTGGTTTAGGGCAAGGGTGGGGAATATGTCTTTCGGGCCCAGCCGTTCAATTAAAATCGGGCCACCCCTTTGGGATGGGTTTGGCGTCCCAAAATTTGACACCTCATTTTTAAACCCCCGAAAGTTTAATTAAAAAAAACCCGAGGGTACCATCAGGTTTAGGGATAAGGACGATGGGACTTTACCAGCCACTTTTTGACCTCTCCCCCTAACTCCCCAAAGGGTAACCCTTTTTTACCCCCCCTTGGGGATTTCCCCTTACCTGAAATTTTTTGGCACCCGTTCCCGGGTTTTGGGCCTTTACCTTTTGGGTGGGGTCTGTCACAAATTTATGCTCAAAGATAATTTTTCCGGGCCCGAATTCTTTAAAAAGGTCTCTTCCTAAATTTTTTCTGAGTAAATTTGGGGGGTGGCCCTACTAGTAACCATGGCGGGGTACTTTCGAAAGGGACCTTTTTTTTGGGTGGGTAGTGGAAAAAAAGGGGATTTCGGGAATTTTTGGCCGTTTGGGGGTTTTTAATTGGCACTTTGGACAGGAATGGCAAAAAAAGTCCTCTACGGCCCTATAAATCCCCTGGCCAGAAAAAGTTCCCCCTTTTATACGTTCCCTGGTTTTTTCCCCTCCTGGTGTCCACCAGCACATGGGAATGACCCAGCCCCAAACCCCAAAGCGAACATGCGATTGTGGCAAACCAAGTGCTCTATGACCATTGGATTTTTCTTTATTCTATACAGGAGGTCATTTGAACCAAAGGGGGGATAACCAATCAGTGTTGGGTTTGGATGAACCCCTTTGATATTAACATTTTAAAAGGGCATTACTAAGTTGGGATCCCCTTTTTTTTGGTCCCAAAGTTTCCCTGGCAATTTGCAAAACTTGGAACTCTATTCAGGGGGAGTTTCATCTGAGCCCCCTGCGGACCTCCAGGGAAAATCACCCATTTCGTGGGCAACTTGAGGTGACAGGGTTACACACTTTAAAATATTTTGTGATTAATACCCTCCCTTGCTTATTTTACCACATTTTAAAAACAGGGGGATCCCACCCCACAAAAATTTTGGTGCGCAAGTCTTGAACTACACCCATTCATAGCTCATGCCCCACGGGTCCCCACCTGACCAGGGCCCGGGGGGTAGCCCTTAATCCCCCATGAAGATATGACTCCCCAAGCAGGGGGTTTGGGATTTTACCCCAATGATCGGGCCCTGGTTGGGGATAAATTTCACGGGGGCTCCCCCGGTCCATGAGAGCCGGGTTTACTGGTTCCCCTCCATTGAAGGGCACACCTCCCCGGTACCATTTGTTTTTGGGGAGCTTTAAGCAGGCCTGGCATAATAGACCGGGCCCCTTCCCCAAGTCACAACCAGGGGGCCATTTTAAAGGGGGAGTTAGCAGCCAAGCCAGCCCCCTGACGCAACGGGCAGATACAGGGGCCAGGGGGCCTGTGTGAGTCCTTTTTGGGATTTGGGATCCGTTTACCTGTGGCTTGAGAGCGTGCCCACCCCCCTTTGCCTCAGTCTCACCCCCAGTAATAGGAAAAAGTCTTCCCAGTGTGGTCTTCTTGGTTCCCCGGGGGCATGCAAGCCCTGTGGAAGTCCTCAGTGGCAGAAAAACGCCCCACGACGGAACCAGCTCCCCATGCTCTTTGGATCGGTTTTCCCTGGGGCAGCTTTGAATTTTCCGGCAGGGCACGTAGGAAGTGGTCACACCCCACCTTTTTTCCAACTGCGTGACGTAATCTCCCCCGGATGCAGCCACTTGTTGTAGAATGGAACGGGGTTAACTTTTGCGACGCACGGTTTTGTGGGTTGTACTCCCGGGGGTATCGCTGTGCCCGAACAGCCCAAGGTAAAACCTAGCCAGGCCCGGATCTCTCCCGGAGTTTGGTGTAGACTTTGGGATCCGGGGCCCGTAAATCGAAGTATGCCTTTGGGTTCTCCTCAAAAAGGGGGGAGCACATTGCCCCTTTTTCTTGGGGGGTTGTTCCCCCCTTTAGAGATTTTTCAACATGTGGTAAAGCCTCGGTATCCTCAGCCTCATTTTTTCCTGAGTGTCTTGCACAAGTGACGGGGTGCCGCCGGAAAACCCCGAGTCGCCCCCTTTTTCTGCGAGTTGTATCTGCTGTTGCAGGGGGTGATTCAGTTTGTCCTTTAAAGGTTTTCTGGTGAACCCGCGGCAATTGACGGGTTTTTCACGCTTTGGTTTTATGGCTTCTGTGCCACTCATTTCTGGATTGTTCCCGTGAGCAGTATGGCTTGTGAAGGTGGAGGTTGGATGCACAGTTGTTTTAAAGAGTCCCCCCATGTTGAGTTTTAGGCCCCTGTTTAACCATGTCTCCCCAAGAGTACAGTATCTTAAACGTATGCCCGCAATCCTCCACCAAACTTGTAAGGGGATAAGATCGGTGGATACCGAAAAAAGTCCCAGGGCAATGGAGACACCAGAAAGCCTGTGTAGTAGAAGCACAGTTCTCTGGCCAGGCGTTTATTGTGTGGATGGCAGCAAAACGATTATGTCAACACAAAATGATACACAAACATATAGTCCTGCTCGTCATGAAGCGCCTAACTGAACAATAGTAGTCCTCTACTACTGTCTTGATATAGTGGTGTAGCCTTCTCAGGCCAAACTTCCTGGCCTGTAACGGTAACCAGACACACCCAGTCAGCTTACCTTAGCTGACTTATATAGGCAAATGAACAAACCTAGCACTGGAACATGGGCCCAGGGAGCAGTCACCCACCCAAACTCTTTGGAATGCTCCCGGTAAAAATACCATTCCGACTCAAGACTGTGTTTCCACAGCTAAACTACTTTTTGCTAAACATGTGCAACCTCCTAATTGCAGTGACACAAACCAAAGTGACGGCTTCTACCCCACCGAGGCCAAGGGTCTCGCGGTTGAATATGTATTAGTCTCGTCATACATGAGCGAGAACTCTGGGGCCTATGTATACCCCATTCAACACCTTGCCCTTCGAGGCCTTACATAATAAATATATATTTCTTTTGTTCTTTATTTTTGCAACTAAAGAGATATATATCTACTATATATATTATATATATTAGTATTACTATATATATATATTATATATATATAATATATATATATTATTATTATTATTCAATTTTAAATGCCATTTGATTCCAGGACGTGTACATTCGAGGGGGTTACATACATTAACATAAGTTCAAAATGAGTACAGTGATTAAGGGATAATGACCAATTGGCAACGACAGAGGGAGAGAGACCCTACTGCAGGGGCTTACAAAACTACAAGGAGGGGGAAAGAGACAGGAGGAGGGTGAGGGAGCAGACATGTCTGTGGAGGGGAAGAGTAGTGACAAGTTTAGTGAAGGTTTTAGGCAAGCCTGAAGAAATGGGTTTTCCTGGTTTGCTTTTGAAGCTGGTGAAAGAAAGAGGAGTATGATTTGATGTTGATTGGCATATATAACCCTCTATATTTTATCCTCCCTTTCTCTAAATTCTCTTACAAAAAACAACAAATACCCCACCCCCCCCCCCTCCCCTCCCATCCTCTCCAAACACAATACCACTTCTCTATCCTATTTTTTCTTACATATTCAGCGACAGTTACTTCCTCTATACATTACTTTCTTCTTTACAATTTTCTCCATACATAATTACAATTAACTATCTCTAGATCAACAATAAAACTACATTTCCACTTTTCCTCCATATCAACTTTAAAGTCCTCTTTTATCTTCCATATTATATATATCTATTTTATCTCTTATTAACATTCCTTTCATCATATCTAAAATTAATGAAATTATTTTATTATCTTTATACTCAGTTCTTACACATCTCCTTAACAATCCCTACTACACTTCGTTCTAATACCACTTCAATTACCCTCAAAAAATACTATACATATCCTTTCAATCTCTTCCATCTATATCATTATAACCTATATATTTCTTCATTCCCAACTCATTATATTTAATTAATAATTTTAAATCCACTCATAACATCATCTTACAATTCAACACCCAATCGCCCTCTTTACATATTTCCATATCCACTATACTCTTCTAATTCCTTTACACTCTCTACATTTTCATTTTACTCTAATTCATTATTCCCTCCTCATCTAACAAAAACACCCCCCTAAAAACTTTCTCTATCAATCTCAATCCTTATTCCACATTCTTACTACATTACCTTTCACCTTTCTCTAATATCACTATCAACATTTCCTCATCATATATTAATTTACACCACCTCCACCTTATTACATCCCACCCATATCATTCACATCTCATCCCTTTCCACCTTTAAACTCACTCTCTACATATTTTACCCATTCCATCCCAATACTTTTCCCCCCCCCCTTATATTCATTTTTATTCTTATTCTCCCCTAAATCTCTCCTCATCCCTACCACCATATCTTACCTCTTCTCACCCTCCCTCTCCCCTACCCCTATCATCTCTTTCTTCCTCTTCAAATACTCCTTATTTCCATTACTCCCTATACCCTTCTCTTCCCTTACCCCTCTTCTTATCCCCTTATACTATTCCATCTTAATACTCCCTAACCACTCACCCTTACTATACAAATGAATTTCCTAACTTTAAAACTTATATTATTTAACTCTTGTACGCCCCCCTTTCGACAATACTTATTTACCCGTCCTCTCTACTCCCTATTTATTTATTCCCTCATCATCAATCCTAATCATCACTCTTCTAAATTCCTCACCCTTTGTCTCCTATATCATTTTCTCACTAATTCCCTATCTATTTTACCATTTAATAAAAAAAAACTTCATTCTATCACTACTCCATAAACCTTCATCCTTTCCTCATCCATCTTTACAATCACTTATCATCTCATTATCTATCATTTTCATCAATCCTACCCCATCATTACCATTCTTCTTATTTCATCCTATTACCCTCTACACACATATAATCTAATTCAAAATCCCTACCCTTCTACCATACCATCTATCCCTATTTCCTCAATACCTTTTTTCCTCTCATTAATCCCCTTTTACTTTCCTTATTTTTTTTCCATCTTTCATAATCAAACAATAATCTTAATCACACCATGCTTCATCCTATCCACATTCCCCTACCGATGCTTATCACTTCTTTCATTTTTTGCACGCGCACTTATAATTATTCCTTCTCACATGTCGTATTCGCCAGTGCAGAAGAGAGTTAAATTGTCTAAAATACATTGTAGTTATTCATGGTGTCGTGTGTGTTATCAAAAATGATCTATGTGTGATTCACACTAACATTTATCATCATTCCAGGTTCACTCAACAATACATCATATATAGATTTTCAAATTCCAAATCATCACTTGGAGTGAGATATGAACCTCCGCGCTTGAGGTCATTCCTCTTCAGAGTACGTGGAAATCTCTCCTCAGCAGTTTTTTATATTCTTATAGACGGAGCGGGGAGATGTTTTTGTGTGCTTAAGGTGAGGATGATGTTGTCGTGTTTGTTGTGTGATGAGGAGCTCTACAGAGATGTGTCGCAGGAACGTGCGGTGTATGGAGCAGTGCAGAGTTGAAGAGAAGCTCAATACGGAGGTTGCGTGACAGTGGTCTGATTGTTCGAGAGTGGGAAGATGTGAGGGAGAAGAGGGAGGAATACGAGATGTCAGAGAGAGTAGCGACGATAGTTGAGGGTTGGAGAGTAGATGTTCGCTCGGAAGGGAGTCTAGTTACTGGTTATAGTGCGAGTCGGGGAGCATAGGGGCTGGGAGGGGAGAGAGGGGTGAAGAAGCGCGATTGGGGTCAGTGTGATCGGTGTGGGAGAGTTGTGGGAGTCAGATGAGGGCAGAGGCGGGTGAATGATGAAGGTCCAGTGTGTGTCCATCTTTGTGAGTGGCTCCCTGAAGGTACCATTGGGGGAGAGGTTGAGAAGGAGCAGAGTCGAAAGGATGTGTTGTGTGTAGCAGAGGCGTGGGGGAGGATGGGTCGACACATGAGGATGTGAGAGGTGTTCCACATATGTGATGAAGTGAGGAAGTCGGGAGATGTCAGGGTGGGAGGTCGGAGAGAAGGTGTGAGAGCAAGGAAGCAAAGTGGTCGCGCGGATAAGAATAGGCTAGTGAGCAGGCATAGGGAGAGGAACACGTGGTCGGGTAGTGATCAGAGAGCAGTCACGTTGCGACTGGTGCAGAAGGGGAGCGTAGGGTGGGATGTGGACAGAGTGGCACTTCAAAGGCGAGAGTGTGAGGGAGCAGAGCGTAGGGATGGAGCAAGGGTAGCGCTGAGATGGAGCTGTAAGGGTGTCAGACAGGGAGCGATATGCGCGATCGCAAGTTATACTCCATGCCTTGGTTACCAGGGCGAGGAGTGAGGTAAGTTGGATGGCCGCTCTAAAAGAGAGATGCGGCAAGATGGTGAGACTGTGTCAGAGGGGGTCAGCCTAGGTTTCTGTCAGACCAAGGAAGGAGTAGTTGCGTGAGATGAACAAGTCATGTTGTATGAGAGTTTATTACCATACAGACCGCGCATTCCAGGAGAGCTCCAAGAGAGGTTTGGGGGAGCACGGGTCAGAGAATGTGTATCTGGTTGAAGGATTAGCCAGCGGGAGATTAGTAGTGGTGAGTCTGTTCGAGGAGGCAGAGAACTATGGTGGGATGTGCTGGGGGGGCCCTGGTTTGGGGGATATGTCCCCGAGAGCCGAAGGAGCAGTGACGAGGGTGAGTAGGGTGGCGTAGGATAGACTGTAGTTTGGCAGGGTTGTTTGGTGCGGGGGGCATTAACAGTGAGGAAAGTGGTTGGGGGCGGGCAGGCCAGGTGTGAGGGTAGAATGCAGGGGGAGATGTACAGTTCATTGTCAGTTGCGAGGGAGTTTGGGATATGCAGTAAGTGTGAGGGAGATGTGGAGATAGCGATTATGAGGGAAAAAAGAGAGATACGTGTTTAGATCACAGTTAGACAGTTAGATGTCTTGGCTGGGACAGGTGATGGAGGCGCTCTCTGGCGGGGACAGTTGTGGAGGCGCTCTCTGGCTGGGACAGTTGATGGAGGCACTCTCTGGCTGGGAACAGTGCATGGAGGCCACTCTCTGGCTGGGACAGTTGATGGAGGCGCGTTCTGGCTGGGACTGTTGAATGGAGGCGCTCTCGGCTGGGGGACAGTTGATGGAGGCGCTCTAGGAGGGGACAGTTGATGGAGGGCGCTCTCGGCTTGGACAGGTGAGGAGAGAGCAGTCTCTGGTGGGACAGGTGATGGAGGCAGTCTCTGGCTGGGACAGGTGATGGGGGCCAGTCCTCTGGCATGGGACAGGTGATGTGGGCAGTCTCTGGCTTGGGACAGGTGATGAGAGGCAGTCTCTGGCTGGACATTGATGGAAGGACAGTCTCTGGCTGTGGGACACGTTGATGGAGGCAGTCCTTGGCAGGGACAGTTGATGGGAGCTCTCTTCTGGCTGAGGGACAGATGATGGAGGCGCTCTCTGGCTGGACAGATGCGGAGGCGCTCACTGGCTGGGACGGTTGATGGAGGGCGCTCTCTGGTGCGGCGGTTGATGGAAGGCGCCTCTGGCTGGGACGGCTGATGATGGAGGCTCTCTCTGGCTCTGGACGGTGATGGAGGCTGCTTTTGCTGGGACGGTTGATGGATGGCGCTAAGGTGGGTGGATAACATTTTTATTTTTTGATTGCTGCAACTGTATTGTGGGAGAACGTGTGTGAGAATGACTCACGCTGTGTCTGCACTGTGAGTGGCAGAGTTGCTGTGGAGTGAGGTGCAGGCGTGAAGAGAGAGTATCGCGTCTCGCGTTTTAAGTGGTTGGAGAATGAGTAGCTAGGGAGAGTTGAGAGATATAAGGTAGCAGTAAAGGTGTGTATGTGAGCTATGTAGAGAGGTGTAACGCTAAGATATAGTGTGTGTATAATGAAGGGCTTGAGGGTGTGAGATGAGTAGACGCGCATATATATATATATAAGATAGGGTAGATATAGTAAATATATATAGTATATATATATATGCGCATATCACTTTTAATATCACATTCCTAAATGTAAAAAAAATAGTGAAAATAGTACCTACTAAGAATCCTAGTTCCAAAGCATACACAACAAGTACAAAAATCTTATAATCCTCAGAGAGAGAATAGCCACTGTATTAATAGAATAGTCAGAGTAGCCTCACCCGAGTCTATGGAGATATTCAATAAAAGAACAATAATAACTAGACACACAAAAAACTAGTCCATGGTAGTGGAAAAATGGCTTGCTTCTAAATCTGTCTTTTGCTTTTACCATTGCTATGGACATGGATTCATATATCTAGTTATTTTCAAAGTTTTTTCAAACTACACCAACTATAGACAATACCAACTTTTGTTTTCCCTGTTGTACCATCATAGTGTGTATGGAATATAAAAAATCTTCAATATTTTAAAAGCCTTTTGTTCTTTTTTTCATCCAATAGATTTAAGGGTTCATCAGAGTTAGCCTCCATACAGTGAAGGAAATTACTACTTGATCCCTTGCTGATTTTGTAAGTTTGCCCACAGAAAAAGACATGAACAGTCTGTAATTTTAAGGATAGATTAATTTTAACATTGAGAGATAGAATATTCAAAATAAAACCAGAAAATCACATTGTATAAAATCATATAATTTATTTTGCTTTTGCTGAGTGAAATAAAACTATTTTATCTCCTACAACCATTTAAGAGTTCTGGCTCCTATAGACCAGTTAGACGCTTCTAATCAGCTTGTTACCTGCATTAAAGACAGCTGTTTTAAATAGTCACCTTTATAAAAGACTCCTGTCCACAGACTCAAATAATCAGTCAGACTCTAACCTCCACAACATGGGCAAGACCAAAGAGCTTTCTAAGGATGTAAGGGACAAGATCATAGACCTGCACAAAGCTGGAATGGGCTATAAAACCATAAGTTACACACTGGTTGAGAAGGAGACAACTGTTGGTGCAATAGTGAGAAAATGGAAGCACAAAATGACCGTAATCGACATCAACCTGGGGCACCATGCAAAATCTCACCTCATGGGGTATCCTTGATCATGAGGAAAGTTAGAGATCAGCCTAAAACTACATGGGAGTAACTTGTTAATGTTCTTAAGGCAGCTGGGACCACAGTTACCAAGAAAACCATTGGTAACACATTATGCCGTAATGGTTTAAAATCTTGCAGTGCCCACAAGGTCCCCCTACTCAAGAAGGCACATGTGCAGGCCCATCTGAAGTTTGCCAATGAACACCTGGATATTTCTGTGAGTGATTGGGAGAAGGTGCTGTGGTCAGATGAGACAAAAATTGAGCTCTTTGACATTAACTCAACTCACTGTGTTTGGAGGAAGAAAAATTCTGCCTATGACCCAATGAACACCATCCCTACTGTCAAGCATGGAGGTGGAAACATTATGTTTTTGGGGTGTTTCTATGCTAAGGGCACAGGATTACTTCACCGCATCAATGGGAGAATGTATGGAGCCATGTACAATAAAAACCTGAGTTACAACATCCGTCCCTACACCAGGACATTAAAAATGGGTCGTAGCTGGGTCTTCCAGCAAGACAATGACCCAAAACACACAGCCAAGGCAACAAAGGAGTGGCTCAAAAAGAAGCACATTTAGGTCATGTAGTGGCCTAGTCAGTCTCCAGACCTTAATATCATAGAAAATTTATGGAGGGGGTTGAAGCTCCGAGTTGCCAAGTGACAGCCTCAAAATTTTAATGTACGCAAACCTCATCATCAACTACAAAAAACATGTACGCAAACCTCATCATCAACTACAAAAAAACGTCTAACTGCTGTGCTTGCCAACAAGGGTTTTGCTACCAAGTATTAAGTCTTGTTTGCCAGAGGGATCAAATACTTACTTCTCACTACAAAATGCAAATACATTTATATAATTTATCCAATGTGATTTTCTGGGTTTTATTTTTGATATTCTGTCTCTCAATGTTAAAATTAACCCACCTTTAAAACTATAGACTGTTTATGTCTTTGTCATTTGACAAACTTCCCAAAATTTCACAAGGGTCAAAAAATTTTTTCTTTAAACTAAAAGTGGAAAAACCTTTTTTGGGGGTGGTTACCTTGCAGGTCAGGTAGGGTTTAGTAGTGTCATCAACTATTTTTGCTTATCTGCACCTGTAGGTTGTCTCCTTTATCGTTTGGGCAACCGTTGTACATCAATTACAACAAGTTACTATCAATGACTTAAATATACAATGTGATTGGAAATCTGGGGGAGAGAATAGCACTTGTTTGTGTGAATCATTGTTTATGTTCATTTGTTGTTGACCCATAATATCTTCAATAACTTGATTGATCCTGTGACTATTCTTTTAGAATGATGGTTAGTCTCTGTCCCATCACTATACAGTGATAGGATTTTTGTATTTGTTTTGTATCCTTTGGTACTAGGATTTTTAGGTTTTTGTTTGGAGATGGGCAAAATCGATTCTAACGAAGGGGAAATTTTCGTTTTAGAATTTCGGGGAAATTTGGGTTTTCGAACAAAAGCAAGTTTGGGGTATTTGGGGGTGAATGAAGTGTGTTTTTGGATTGATAAAAGGCTGCGAGCACATGGTGCTCATGGGGCAAAGCCCTCTGGGAGGAAAAAGGGGCCCCCATACCGCTTTACAGGGTTAAAAGAATGAAGCCAACCCAAAAGACCGGGGGGAATCTGTGACGTCACCGCATTTATATAACCCGGGCCACGCCGGGGGGCCACACCCTCCTCTCACTTTCCTGATCGGAAAAAGGGTTGGGGGCCAAACGGTTTGTTTGGGAAAATGCCTAAACTGAAGAAACTTTTTTTTAAAACGCGATTTCTTTTGGGGTGCCTCAGCTTGTCTCAGAGACTGTTCCCCTTAATGTTCTTTTTCTGTTTTTTTTGGGGGTATTGGATCTAAAATCCATGTGCCCACTGAAACTGCATATAAAACCCAATATCCAAGTGGGTCTAAGCAGTTCCTGTTATATTTTTTTAAAAAAAACAGCGTTTTTAAAATAAAAATAAATTTCCCTTTTTTGGCTGTTTCCAATTCAAATTGCGAAATTTTTAACATCCGGGGGGTTAATTAAGCTTTTTTTTTCTGGTGGGGCGCCCCCCAAAAAAAACCGTCATTTTCAAGCCAAAATTATACATTTTTCCCCCTGTAGCATTTTTTCACAAGCAAGGAAAATTTAAAATTTAAAATCTCTTTTTTGTAGGGGCATAGAAAACCCCGCAATTGAAACCCCACGCTACAAAGCATACTATTTTGTGGGGGCCCAATTTTTTGGGCGAAATTTTTAAAATCCATTTTTTAAAATTAAGCGTTGTTTTGCGGGTGTGCTGACCCCAAAAAAACCGTCATTTTAAATCCCAAAAAATATAAACTTTTTTTTCCTGTAGCTAATTCAAAAACAAGGGTTAATTAAAATTTTTAAAATCTCTTGTTTGTGGTTTACAAAAACACGAAATTGTAAAAACCCTACAAAGCTATATTTTTGTGGTTGCTCAATTCTTTTTGGCGAAAATTTTACATCCGGGGGTTTTAATTAAGCGTTTTTTTTTGCGGGTGTGCTGACCCGCAAGAAACCGTCATTTTCAACGCCAAAAAAATATTTTTTTCCTGTACATAATTCCTTTTAAAGGGTTAAATTTAAATTTTATCTCTTTTTTGTGGGCGTAAAAACACGAAATTTGAAACACCTCCCAAAGCTACAAGTTTTGTGGTTTGCCCCCCCCCCAATTCTTTTGCCAATTTACATCCGGGGGTTAATTAAGCGTTTTCGCAGTTTACCCCAATAAAGAAATTTTGTTTTTCCCCCCGCCCAGAAAAAATTTCTGTAGCAAAATTTCCCATATCCGAAGGTTAATTAAGCCTGTTTTGCTTTTAATATTCAGTAAAAAACACAGATTTTTTTAAACGGCACAAACAAGAAAAATTTTTCCTGCCCAGGGTGGGGACGCAATTTAATATCCAAAGGGGAGGGTTTAAACCTAAGCTTCTTATTAGGTTCTTTTGGGCGTCAAATACAGGGTGTGTATTTACCCATATACAGATACTTCATAAAAACAGTGTCTTTTACATTTTAAAAACAAACAGTATGTCAACAAGAGGGGGGCGGCTCTTCACCTGCGAGGGCAGGGGCCAAAAATCTTTCCGGGCCCCATCGCAGCAAAAGAAAGGGGGGACTTTTCCCCCCCAAAAGAAGGGGTGGGGCCCAACAACTGCCGCTTCATCTAGCGGCCGTGGGGTTTTTTCAGAAAACCCCAGGGTTTTCTTGTTTGGGTTGACTAGGTAAACCATTTCCCTCCCAGATGACATCTAAACAACCCCAGCCAAGATTGGTGGGAACGTCAGACAAAAACCCGGGGAAATTTTGGCAGGGCCCCGGGGGTTTGGGTAAAGCGGCCCTCCCCTTTCCTAAACCCCCCCGCCTTTTCCCCAAACCGGGTTCCCTCACCAGAGATCTACTAGGGGGTTTCTGGGCTCACCCCAAAAACCTAAATGGCGGGGGGGTGAACAATTTGAGGGGGGCGTCAGCAGCTTTTTGGGCGGGCGAAAAAAAGGGGGCCCTTTATATCCCCTTCTTTTTGGGCGAAAGGGCGAAAAGTATAAAAAGGTTGAGAGTGGCTTTTGGGGGGGTCATTTTTGGTAGGGGTCAGCCTCGAAAACCCAAAACCCGGGTTTAAATGGGGCCCGCAGTGCCCGATGAAACACAAATAGATGATAAAGTAGCCGACCGCATTTTGGGACCCGGGGTTGAGGCAAGGGCTTCATCATCGTCAGGAGAAGAGGGCGCAGCTTGCGCGTCAGGCAGCGGCGCGCCAGCAAGGGGGTCTGGGGCCGTGGGGTTCACGGGATACACAGTGGGGAGGTGGGGGCCCAAGCGGCCAGGGGGGAAAAAAAACCCCCGCTTCGAAAGGTTTTCCAAAGAAAAAAGCGGCACAGGGGCCAGCGGGAAAAGCGGGGGCCCAGTATTTCCACCATGCGGACGTTGGCGGTAAAACCCCATACCCCCCGGGCGGTGTGGCAGTTTTTTCCAAGACACCCGGGGGGAGCCAAAAAATGGGTATATGAGAATCTTAACAAAAAAGGGGAAGCGGGGCCCCGGGAACAAAAGGGTTTGGCACCACGGCCCCCCGGAAAACAATGCAGCGAAAACCAAACCCGGGGGGCCTGGGAGAAACGTGGCTCAGATGTGGGGGCCCAAACCGGGCCGCCCCCCAGCAACAGCACAGAAACAGTGCCCAGTGGCATGCTTTCCATTGCACCTTTCCCCAAGGCTCCACCACCTCTGCAAAAGGGAGCGTTTCTCTTTGACATCATCCCCCGGCCCCAATTGCCCCCGCCCCTTGCTACCCCCCGTGGCGCCCAATTCTTTTCGGCCGGGCGATTGAAAAGGGAAGACAACAGTAGCGTCCAACCATCCAAAGGGTGCAGCAGCGACCGTGCCCTGTCCAATTTGGGTTGTAATCAGTCCCCCCCCCTTTCCAAAAGGGGAAACTCGCACCATTCAGAGAACAAAAAAAAAAAAAGGGCCCTTGTGCCGAGCCGAATGGAGAGTTCCAACCCCGAAATTTTTATTTTTCCAAAAAGGCATTTAACCAGCATTCATAAAACGTAGAACAAAGGGGGGCCCAAAGCCCTTTAAAGGGCTTATCGGTTTGTTCCAAGGTAAAGGGGCAGCGCGGCCCTTCTGGAGCTGTAACAAGGGCCCAGGGCCTTTACTTTCCCTTTACGGCCCAAAACGGGGTAATGTGCCCCCCGGCCCAGAAACCCCCATCAACTTGGACGGAATCCCGTTTTTCCCCCCTCCTCCACGTTTCAAACTGCTGCTCCTCCCCCAAATGCCCCCGCCTCCTCCTCCCCCAAACCCCCAAACCCCCAAAACCACCTCCACAAGTACTACTATTTCCACCCATACCACATGTGTGGGGCACAGCGTGTCCCTAAAGTTTTACACCTGGCTTGCCTCGGCAAACGAAGTCACCAGGGGAGGAACTGCCCCAAACGTAAAGGGAAGCAAAAAAACCCGATGTTTTGCTTTCTCTGCCCCAACTGAAAAAATGGAAACCTTTGGTGCCCGGCAAGGGGAAAAGGAACATGGTGTCCCCCCTGAAACCGGGGAAAGGGAGGGGCCCCCAAGCGCCCTGCAGGGCCAAGTGTTCAATCTGGTTGTGAAAAGGTTCCTGAAGTCTTCCACCTACTTCAGAACATTCCGAAAATGGCCGGAAAAACTGGAAATCACTTTTTATCCATATTTCGTACAAAGCCGGAAAACCCCCACCCTCCTCTTTTTGGGCCGGGGCGGCAGAACGGCCCCCCCCAAACCCACCCCTGAAAATGCAAATTTTTTTCCCCCCCCGTTGGAATTCCACCCCTGCAAAAAATTTTTGGACCGACTGTATGAACAGAGAAAGGCCATTAAAAGATTTTTTTTTATGATCCAGGAGACGGGAAATAAAATCCCCTTTGTAACTTTTATGTCAGCCATGGCAACTCAAGCGGGGACAAACCCGAATTTTTTTAGGGCCCTTCGAGGGGGCGTTTTTATTTCCATCGCCAGGACTTTCGGGGTGAAGAAAAGTCATTTCACTGGGTTCATGTCCCCGGAACAGTGCGAAAAAACCAGTGGGGAGGGACTTTGGACGTGGCCCACTACACCTCGTGGGCCCCATGAGTGCGGTGGGGACTAAAAAGGGGGAGGAGGGAAATTGGGGCAGAAAGCATTTGGGCTGGTTAAAAAGGAAGTGGATTTTTCTAAAACCCGGTGAAAAAGGAGGAGAAAGCACGGAGGGAGGGGGATGGAGGGTGAGGAAAAACGAGGCAGAAAGACCCCCCCAAACAAACCCTGGCAGATACAGTTGGGGATGGAGGGGAGGGAGCCCCCGGGGTACTTGGCAAAATGGCCCCAAACAAAGCCCAATTTTCCTGGCTGTTTAAGCCCAAAAAGTCCAGCATCCGGGAGAGGGAAGACTTCTGGGTCCCACCCTATTGGGGCCCTCGCTAAAAACCCGGTCCAAAATGGGAGCCTTTTTTCCCCCGAGGGGGGAAAAAATCAAAAACTATAGGGAAAATTTCCCCCGTAAACATTGGCCGCTGCCTATGGCGGCATCTTTCCCCCCTTTTTGATGGTCCTGACCGGGGGTTCCCCCAGCGCTTTACCCTACTACTGGCCGTGGTGCTGGGGGAAAGGGGGGGGGGGGTTTTGGAGCAGTACCAGCTCCAACAGCCCGTAACCCAAGGGCCCGAACACTTATGAAAGGCCCTTTCTTTACCCTCCAGGAGGGGAGTAGTTTGCCAAGCAGGGAAACAGGGAGCAGGACCTGGGGCAGGGCCCTGAACAAAAAAGGTGGTGGCCTACTTTTGGGCACACACTGCCACCCCCCCCCGTTTGAATATCCGTGGACTTAAATGGGCTGCCAAAAATGGGGTGTGGGCCGGGAAAATTGCCGAGTTGGGGGTGGAGAAGTTCCGCCCGGGGGAAATATTTTGGCATCAAAAGGGGTGTGTCCCGTGCGGCGGGGGGGATCCCCTTAAACCCCCAAAAGGGAAAAAGCTTGTCCACGGGGAAAAGTGGAACACTTTACCTTTTTCCAAAATGAATCAGGCGTGGATCGGCCAGGATTTCCACACATCAAAAGCCTTGGCGTCAGACTACATCAGCCATGACGCCCAAACCCCAAAATGTGAGAAATTTAGTCGGGTTCAAACTACCTGCCTCACCACTTTCTGATGCCCCCCCACCCCCCCCTGATGCCCACATCTGCTGACATTTTTTCCATCGCCACCAACCAACTTTACCAGGGGGGCTGTATTTCCCCCCCCCCCCCCACACCCGTCATTGTCCCCCGTCTGACCTCATGCCCGCGCTGTGGCCTTTCCGTGACCTCCCACTGTGTCATTGTCCCACCTTGGCCTACCCCCTTTTTTTTTTTAGCCACCTCCAGAATGTATTTTTCCACTGCCTGACCTCATGCTTTCTCGTGGCTGCTTTCGTGACCCCACAAATGTGTCATTTTCCCACTCTGTGGCCTATCCTTTTTTTTGGGGCCCCCTCCAGGGAAATTTCATTGTGGGGCCCCTTGGGCCCGTCCCCATGCGCTCTGCCCGTGACCCACACACTGTGCAAGTGCCCCTTGTCTGGGCCTCATTCTGCTGCGGGCTTTCTGCCGTGACCTCCACACTGTGTCAATGGGCCCTGTCGAACCCATGCTCCTGCTGTGGGCCCGCTTCTGGACCTTTCACACCCGGGGGCATTGTCCCACTTTTGTTGGGCCCACCCTGTTTTTGGCCAAACCCCCAGAATGCCCTTTTGCCCCCGCCTACCTCATTCTGCTGGGTGCCCATTTTCCTACACACTGTTTCCCCCTTTTGCCACTGTCCCCGACCTCATTGCCGGGTGCTGGGGGCTGCTGCTGTTTCCTACACACGTGTCATTGTCCCCCCCGGGGGCCTACTTCCCCGTTTTTGGGCCCCCCCCAAAAAGTGAAAGTGCCACTGTTTTTTCCCCAAAATTTTTGTTTGGGGTTTGTGGCCCGCGCCGGACCTAAAAACACTGTTCATTTTCCACTTTTCTGACCTCATGCTGCTGCTTGGGTGCGCCGTGACCTCCCCACGTGTCATTGTGCCACTTTTTTGACCTCAAAACTGCTGCTGTGCTGCTGCCGGCCTGACCTAAAACGTGTGTCAAAGTCCCACTCCCGTGGCCTACCCTGTTTTTTTCCACCCCAAATGTGATTGTTTCCACTGCCTTACCTCATGCTGGGTGCTGTGGCTCTGCCCCTTTACCTTTCCCCACTGTGTCATTGTCCCACTCTGGGGGCCAACCCCCTGTTTTTTTTTTCCCCCTCCAGAATTAAATTGGGGCCACGCCGAACTCATGCTGCGCTTTTGGCTGCTGCCGTGGGGGTCCACATGTTCTTTTTCCCCAACCCGTTTCCCACTCCCTTTTTTTTTTGCCACCTCCAGAATGTTATGGGGCCCTGCCTGACCTCATCCCCGCTGCCCGTTGGGGCTGCCGGGGGACCTCCCCCACTGGTCCCTTGTCCCACCTCTGGGGGCCCCACCCCCTGTTTTTTTTTTTTTTTGCCACCCCCAGAATGTTATTGTGCCACTGCCTGACCTCATTGGCCCCTTTCCCGGGGGTCTGCTGCCGTGACCCCCCCCCACTGTGTCATTGCCCCCCTCTGTGGCCTAACTCCTGTTTTTTTTTTTTTTCCACCTCCAAATGTGATTTGGGGCCCCTTCCCCCGACCTCATGCTGGGTGCTGTGGCTTGCCGTGAACCCCCCCACTGTGAATTGTACCACTCTGTGGCCTACCCTGTTTTTTCCACCTCCAAATGTCTTTTTTTGGGGACGTCTGACCTCATGCGCTTTCCGTGGCTGCCCCGGCCCGCCTGACCTCCACACTGTGTCATTGCCCCCCCTGTTCCTATCCCCGTTTTTTTTCCACCTCCAGAATGGGGGATTATGCCCCGTCTACCTCATTTCTGCTTCTGTGGCTGCTACCGTGAAACCCACACCCCTGTGTCATTGTCCCACTCGGGGGCCTACCCCTTTTTTTGACACCTCCAGAAGTCTTTTGCCCCTGCCGACCACATGCTGCTGCTGTGGGTGCTGCCCCTGACCTCCACACTGTGTCTTTTGGGCCCACCCCCGTGGCCTACCCTGTTTTTTTTCCACCTCCAGAATGTGAAATTTTGCCAAATGCCTTACCTCATCTGCTGCTTTGGGTGCTGCCGTGAAAAATCCAAAACTGTGTTCCCCTTGGGCCCCCTTTTGTTTTCCAAAACCCGTTTTTTTCCCCCCTCCAGGGAAAGGGCATTGTGCCATCTGTCCCGACCTCATGCTTTCCCGCTGTGGCTGCTGCCGGGGACCTTTCCCCCCACGTGTCCCTTTTCCCACTCTGTGGCCTAACCCCCTGTTTTTTTTTCCCCCTCCAGAAAAAACATTGTGGGCCCCCCGCTGGGCCTCAAAGCGCTGCTGTTTCGCTACCGGGGACCTACACACTGTGTCATTGGGCCCCCCCGGGTACTCCTTTTTTTTCCACCTTTCCCGAATGTCTTTGCCAAATTGGGCCCACTCATGCTGCTGGGTGCCGTGACCTACACACTGTGTCATTGACCACTGTCTGACCCATGCCCCTGCGTGGCTGCTGCCCCCGGAAAACCCCCACTCTGTGTCATTGTGCCACTGTTTTTGCCTCACTGCGCTGCGTGGTTGCTGTTTTTGACCTAAAAACTGTGTCCCTTTTTCCCCCCTCTGTGGGCCCACTCCTGTTTTTAGCCATCCAGAAAGTCATTGTGCCACTGCCTGATCTCATGCTGCTGCGGGCCCTGACCTACACACGTGTCTTGTGGGCCACTTCCCACCTCATGCTGGGTGCTGGTGGCTGCTGCCGTGACCTACACACCTTTTCATTGTTTCCCCCCCTCTGTGGCCTACTCCTGTTTTTTTTGCCACCCCCCAGAATTTTGATTGTGGCCACTGTCTACCTAAAGGGGCTGCTGTTTTTTGGGTGCCGTGACCTACACACTGTGGGCTTTTTACCACTGTCTGACCCTTTTTCTGCTGCTGTGGCTGCTGCGGGGACCCACACACTGTGTCACTGTCCCCTGTCTGACCCCCAAGCGGGTGCTGTGGCTGATTGCCCCTGACCACACACTCTCCCCAATTTTGCCACTGTCGACCTCATTCTGCTGTCGCCGTGACCTCCACAAAGGGGTCCCTTGTGCCACTCTGGGGAACCCATTGCTGTTTTTTTTCCACCCTTTCCCGAATGTCATTGTTCCCCTGTCTTTACCTCATGGCCCGCGTGGCTACGCCGTCACCCCTTTCCCCACTCCCGTCACTAATGTTGCCCCCCTGAGCTCTCACTTGTTTTTTTTCCAGCTTTCTCTGGCTTTACTTTTTTCAGGCCCAAAATTCCCGCTTCAGTTTTTTTTGGGCAGTTTTGGGCCCCCTTAAGTGCCCAGGAATTTTAAAAGTGAAGCGATTTTAAGAGCGGTGGCAGTCATTTGCGTTCAACTAAAACCAACAATTTTTGAAAAACCAAAACCAAACTCCCTCTGCATATTTAAAACATGGGGACAACGTTCTACAGCACCCTGCAGGGCCCGGCAGCCTGGAAATAGCTATTTTTTAAAGTGATTTTTGCCGAAGAATTCGGAAAAAAAGTTTTTTTTTAAGGGAAAGAAATTCGGCGAAGTGAACGAAACAAATTTTTGGGAAATTCCCCATCTCTAGAAGTATTAAAAATTGTTTTTAAATGTGATGAGTGATTTTTATTGAAAAACATCATCTTAAAGATTTAAAAGATTTTTGAAAATTTTTTCATGCCAAAAGGGAGAAAATCGCTGATGAAACCCTTAAAGTCTAAAGGGGGGACAACAACACTTCAAATTTTTAAAAAACCCAAACAAGGGGTGGAGAAGCTGGAAAATTTAAAATCCACAACAGTCAAATGGGTTTTTTCCTACATCTTAGGCAAGGGCAATTTGGCTATAAAAATCAAAAGAAAACAAATTTAAGGCTAAAATAATTCATTACTTCAATGGGTAACAGAAAACATGAGGACCCGGGGTAGCCACAGCAGGAAAAGTGGGACAGCAGCTACAGGACCCTTTCCCCACAAACAAGACCCCTATTTGGGAAAGGCAAAATGGGGAAATGCCAGGAGACCCCAAAAACTTTTTTTTCACCAGGGACCAACAACTTGTCCTATAAAGGGAGTGGGGAGCAAGAACGTTTCCCCAAAAGGGAACGCGGGGGGTTCACTTTCAGGGCCTCAGTTTTTCAGCGGTTTTTGGGGAAAAACACGGGCCCCTTTGCAGCTTAAAACAAAAGGGTGCCCACCCATTACCCACTTCCTATTTTTTTAAAATATCACCGGGCATCTTTTTCATTCCGGCCCTGGCAAGAATACTGTCCTATTGCCACCCCTGGCATCCATTTTAAAGTAGCCTGACCCCAAAACCACCAAAAAATGTCCAATAAGAGATTGACTATATTAAAAAAATATTTTTCCACTCTAGTTTCTGCTGCTGCTTCTTCTGCTGCTGCTGCTTCTGCTGCTGCTTCTGCTACGGCTACTTGCCATTCTACTGCTGGCATATTGCTGAAGTTGTACCACCGTGACATTAGAACGTGAAGCTGACGCAACAGATGTCTCCAGCGGAGGCCTGTGTCTATTGTCAAGTGGGTTGAAGGAAATTGCTCGCTTTTGATTTGGAACGTGGATCAAGGAGGGTGGACACCAATAACCGCTCTTTATTTTGATGGCTTTCAAGCATGGCAAATTAGCTTTTTGTCAATAAGACTTTTACTATTGGTTTCTTTTACAGCGGCATGCACCAAAACCAGCAAAGATGTCCTTGATAGAACCTCAGATTAAAAGTTTAAAAATTGCCGGAAGAAAGTAATTATTGAACCACCATTTTAGTTGAACTGGACATTGACACACGGACTGCAATAAGAGTATTTCAATGTTATATGAATTAATATGGCAGTCTTGGCACCACTGACAACAAGCACAATTTACTAGGAAATATGTATAACAAAATTTGCATACAACTGAGCTCTATGCGCCAAACAGATGCACGGACTGCAATAAGAGTATTTAAATGTTATATGAATTATAATGGCGGTCTTCGCACCACTGACAACAGGCGCAATTTACTAGAAAATATGTATAACACAATTTGCGTACAAGTGAGCTCTTTGCGCCAAACAGACGCACGGACTTCAATAAAACTATTTAAAAGTTATAGGCATAAGTTATGCCGGTTTTGGGAACACTGACAGGTAGTGAGTGCAATAGAACTGGAAAAACAAAAGCGACAATATCACCTCCTGACAGAGGTCTGCTGGCCAAAAAAGTGGTAAAAACATTGCTATTTCAATTCAAGGTCACAGAACACCCTGGTCTACACAATATCACCCTTCTTTTCCAAAGCCTCTCCTCCTGCTCCTCTCCCCACACCTGTGCGGCTGGACACACCAGTAGATATCTTTAAAACTTTCTCTAGCTAAATAAGAAGTGAAATTCTTTAATCCAACTCTATTCTAAGCTACAGCTAAAAGGATAGTTTTGTGTATTAGAAGAGACTATCTCTCAGAGCTGTTAGAACAGCTATTGGTTTGAACGCCGAGACGTCCTGTTGTGAAGTGACATAGACAGAGAATAAGCTGAACAGGAACTGCAGTTGCATAGATAAAATAAGGTCATGTGAACTTTGCAGCAAATGAGATCCATACACCGCCCAGTCATGACGTCGTACATCCACCTCACCCCCCTCTATCCTCGGAGCTGATTGGCTGGCCGCCAAAATTACAGGAAACGCTGAAAATGGCACGAAAGTAAAAGATTATCTATAAGATTGTCACCTAAACTATTGCGTGATCGGAAAATTTCAGATAAGCCTAAAAACCGTGCCGATTTCAACTTTTGTCGATAATATCGCTCATTACTAGTTATATGCTTTCATGATCTTTATCTTTTTTGACTCGGGTTATATTATTGTCCAGTCATACATTGTATTGTACAATATTGTACAATGATATTAACTACTGAAATATGTTTCTTAAAACTATTAAACTTTTAGGCTTTATTATTATCTTATTGCCCTAAAGAACCTGAACATCTTCGTAGAGTATAAATGGTTGCCTGTGCATGTTACTTGTAGTGTTGGTCATATCCTGTCACACAGGTGACAGGCAGTCAGGTGAGTAACCAAGATGGATTGTCCCCTAGAATCCCTCATTTGTAAGTTCCCTCTTTTTTTCGTGCTTGTGTGTCATCTCTCATTTTTTTGACAGATCGGCTAGTAGTGAAGGGGTTATCGTTGTTCTCCTTTGACAAGGGCATTGGTGTCTGAATTAAGCAATCAACCCTGACACTAAGGGACTTATAGGGTCTTTGCAAGGGATATACCAGTTTTACCATGCAAACTCGGAGCTTAATTTTTGTTGAAGACAAAGTCCAAACAGTTTCCCCCCTCCCCTCTCCTTTCTTTTCTATTATTTGGTGAAAAATTGCTGAGATAACAGCTACTTATCAGAGACAAGATAAAGTTTTGATAAACCTGCTAAAGCCAAAATGGTGCAGCATCTCATATTTATCTGCCTATAGGTGGAAACTAAGAGGATGTAAGCTTATGTTGTGTGATACATCCTGTCAGGCATACAAATCCTGTTGTGCAGGACACAGATCTATCTAAACCTGTTGTGGAGGCCGTATATGTATGTAGGTCTGTTGTGAAGAAATGCAGATGTATCTATTTCTTTTATGTGAAATACTAATGATCAGGTAAATTTTAAACATACTAAACTGTGCATCCAAATGTACAGGGTGCGATTTATCTCCCAAAGCCTTTGTATCCAAGCCTAAACAAGGAATACCCCCTGCAAAATTATGTACTGAAGCCTCAAATACGGGATACCAGTTTGCAGATAAGATTTATCTAGAATGGAAAATGTGGGGATTTTTAGTCGCCCAGCAAATGTATGTAAGTATGGGAACATGGTAATAGCCTGGGAATAGAAGAAAAAATTTAAATTCCACTGATCCCAGTAAGCCACAGTAACCCAAAATCATAACTGCCCCAGGGCATAGAACAGTTTGGGTGCGACCGGGCTCCAGAACCAGGGGGGCCCACAGGATCCCCTCGCCACTCAGCGCATCGCTGGGTCACAAGACCCAGAAACGCAGCGATCGCAGCCGCCTGTGTGGAACAGGCAGCGTCTGAGGCCTAAATGCCGGAATACACTTATCTTGGCCATCGACTGGAGGCAGCGGTGAGATGTGGTGATGTCATCGCGCTGCTGTCTGTACCAGGCAATAAGCCTATCTCGAGGCTTATATATATACACACTACCATTCACAAGTTTGGGGTCACATAGAAATTTCCTTATTTTTGAAAGAAAAGCACAGTTTTTTTTTCAATGAAGCTAACATTAAATGAATCAGAAATACACTCTATACATTGTTAATGTGGTAAATGACTATTCTAGCTGCAAATGTCTGGTTGTTAATGCAATAGCTACATAGGTGTATAGAGGCCCATTTGCAACAACCATCACTCCAGTGTTCTAATGGTACATTGTGTTTGCTAACTGTGTAAGAATGCTATTGGAGATTTTGAAAACCCTTGTGCAAGTATGTTAGCACAGCTGAAAACAGTTTTGCGGGATTAAGGACTATAAAACGACCTTCCTTTGAGCTAGTTGATAATCTGAGCATTACATTTGTTGGTTCGATTAAACTCGCAAAATGGCCAGAAAAATAGAACTTTTATGTAAAACTCGACAGTCTATTCTTGTGCTGAGAGATGAAGGCTATTCCGTGCAAAAAATTGCCAAGAAACTGAAGATTTCCTACAACGGTGTGTACTACTCCCTTCAGAGGAGAGCACAAACAGGCTCTAACCAGAGTAGAAAGAGAAGCGGGGGCCCCGCTGCACAACTGAGCAACAAGACAAGTACATGAGAGTCTCTAGTTTGAGAAATCGACACCTTACAGGTCCTCAACTGGCAGCTTCATTAAATAGTACCCGCAAAATGCCAGTGTCAACGTCTACAGTGAAGAGGCGACTCCGGGATGCTGGCCTTCAGGGCAGAGCGGCAAAGAAAAAGCCAGATCTGAGACTGGCTAATAAAATGAAAAGATTAATATGGGCTAAAAAACACAGACATTAGACAGAGGAAGATTGGAAAAAAATGTTATGGAAAGACAAATCGAAGTTTGAGGTGTTTGGATCACACAGAAGAACATTTGTGAGACACAGAACAACTGAAAAGATGCTGGAAGAGTGCCTGACCCATCGTCAACATGATGAGTATTGATGTCTGGGGTTGGTAAATGGAGATTTGTAAAAGTTAAAAGGTTTTAATAAGGAAGGTACCACTCATTTGCATCGCCATGCCATACCCTGAGGACAGCACTTGATTGGAGCCAATTTCATCCTGCAACAGGACAATGACCCAAATCACACCTCCAAATTATGCAAGAAGTATTTAGGGAAGAAACAGACAGCTGGTATTCTATCTGTAATGGAGTGGCCAGCGTCACCATATCTCAACCCCATTGAGCTGTTGTGGTAGCAGCTTGACCGTATGGTACGCAAAAAGTGCCCATCAAGCTAATCCAAATTGGGGGAGGGGCTTCTGGAAAAGCATGGGGTAAAATTTCCCTCCATATTACCTCAAGCAAATTAACACTAGAATGCCAAAGTCCGCAATGCTGGAATTGCGCAAAGGGAGCATTATTTGACGAAAGCAAAATTTGAATTAGAAAATTATTATTTTAAATAAAAATTATTATTTCTAACCTTGTCAATGTCTGAAACATATTTCTATTCATTTTGCAACTCATGTGATAAATAAAAGTATGATTTTTCAGGGCAAACACAAAATTGTCTGAATGACCCCAAACTTTTGAATGGTACTAATAATAATAATATATATATATTAATTATATTATATAATTAAATATATTATAATAAATAATATATATAATTATATTATTGTAGGGAGGCACAAGGCCTTGTTGTAGATGGGAGGTATGTGCCACCAGAATTCCTGTCTTTGGTGGAGTGAAGGCCAGATATTTCTGTGTCAGCGGCATTAGGCCACTGACACGTTTAAAGTTAGTTTGGCCGCAACAGCAGCAAGTTTGGGTCGGCCTTCACTGGAGCAGTCAAAGAGCAGGGTGGGATGTCTGCTCCCATTCCAGGCCAGGGTTTTGGGTGGCCTATGTATAAACCTGGAGGTCAGGTGAGCTGTGTGTGTGTGTTGTTCAGTTTCCTGCTAGTTACTAGAGAGTAACCACCTCGGATGCTGTGGGAAGCACTAAGGTCCTTTCTAGGAGCCGTGCCGTACACCACGCTGGAGGGGTGAGAGCCCTTGTGGGCAACACGGACTGTGCCTGTGATATAGGTGCCTGGCGGTTGTGCCTAAAGACTGTGGCGGGACCCGTGGATGCTGGCTGAAGTAAGCCTTGTTTTTTGTTTGCTGCTTATGTTTGTTGGAGAAACAGATGCCAGGACAATAAACACACTGTCTCTGAGTGCTGAGCACCCTATTTATCTACCTAAGTGCTGGGGAACCTGTATATACCTAAGTGCTGGGGGCCCTGTATATATACCTAAGTGCTGGGGGGCCCTATATATATACCAAACTAAGTGCTTGGAGGCCCTGTATATACCTAAGTGCTGGGGGGCATTATATAGATCTAACAAAGTTCTGGGGGGCCCTATACATACCTACCCAAATTTTTGGAGATATATTATATATATATATATATATATATTATATATATATATATATATATATGTCAAGATGATAAAATCAGGTGTTCCTAAACAAATACATACTAGAAGGGGCTTATATTCCTACCTATCTACTGGGGAACCCTATGTACACTTAATAGGGAGGCCTTTATACTTACTTACTGGGGACCTATGTAGCTCCTTATATACCTACCTACTTAGGAGACCCTATATTCCAACCTATCTACGCTCCTTTTAGATAGGTTAGACCGTAAAAATCAGTGAAATAAGAAGGCAGACTCTTCCTATTAAGTAGGTAAATTCCCCCTTCAGAATACGGTTCTCTTCAACTACCTATTGTGGGCACTATATGGCTACCTATTGGGGGACTATACTGAAGTTGAACTTTACCTACTTAATCAGTAGAGTCTGCTTCTTATCTTAATAATTTTTAGGGTCCAACCTAACTAAAAGGAGCATCTACCTGTAAGGGATCGGTGGATCCGCTGGACCACCGCAAGCGATGATAGTTAAGCCATGCCAGGGAGTGGAGTCTAAGCAGCCCCCGGTTTTCACCAGAGCCCGCCGCAAAGCGGGATGGACTTGCTGCGGCGTGAGGCTACCAGGTTGCTATCCCTGACGTGACTTGCTTGCGATGGCGGCCGGAGTACTGCGAGGTACAGAATCGGAATCCAAAGGCGTAGCCGGGGACAGGCAGGAGGTCAGGGCAGGCGGCAGAGGTTCGTGGTCAGAGACGGGCAGACGGTCAGGGCAGGCGGCAAACAGGCAAGGTCAGGAAATGTAGCGGAACGGACTGGTACATGGTAAATCAGACAGGACTTTCCAGCACTCAGAACTAGGCTAACGCACACCAACAAACTGGCAGAGAGTGCTGGGGGCGCAATCCTTAAATAGGACCAGCAGCCGGCAATTGACCCAATTACCGGCGTACTGGCCCTTTAAATCCAGACCAGCCGTCGCACGCGCCCTAGGGAGCGGGTACGCGCGCAGCGGCCAGGACAGGCAGGGGCAGCTTACACCGGAGCGTGGACGGGTAAGTGGCTGCGGGCAGGTGGGCGGCCGCGGGGCACAACGGCACCCGCACCAGCCCCCATGACAGTACCCCCCCCCCCTTAGGTCTCCCCCTCTTTGTGGGAACTTAGAGAGGAGGCAGGTGACAGATTGGCCTCGGGTTCCCACGAACGCTCCTCGGGCCCAAACCCCTTCCAATCTATAAGAAAGAACTGCTTCCCCCTCACTGTCTTCTCCGCCAGCACCTCCTTGACCTCAAAGATGTTATCAGCGTTGGCCACAGGAGAAGGCGAGACAGATCCACGGGAGAAGCGATTCAGCACCACTGGTTTGAGGAGCGATACATGAAAAACGTTCGGGATACGCAGAGTGGGAGGCAAGCGGAGCTTGTAGGACACCGGTTTTAGCCGCCGAAGTACAACAAAAGGACGCAAATACTTAGGGCCTAACTTATAACTGGGTACCTTGAAGCAAATGTACTTGGCCGATAACCAAACCCTGTCACTCGACTGAAATATGGGCGGGGGTCTCCGGTACCTGTCAGCCTGGGCCTTGGTGCGAGCGGAGGCCCGTAGAAGGGCCTGACGTGTGACTTTCCAAGGTGCCTTGATGTCCCGTACTTGGGCATCAACGGCAGGGACGTGAGACGAGATAGCCAGAGGGAGAGGCAGGCGGGGATGTAGCCCAAAAACAACAAAAAAGGGGGAGGCTCCAGCAGACTCTGAGACTAAGGAATTATAGGAAAATTCGGCCCAGGGGAGGAGATCAGACCGTTATCCTGACGGGCGGACACAAAATGACGTAAATAGGTACCCAAAACTTGGTCGACCTCTCTAAACCTGACCATTGGGTTTTAGGTGATAAAGCAGACGAGAAGTCCCTCTGAACCTGTAACTGGCACACAGAGCCCGCCAGAATTTAGAAAACAAACTGGACCCCCTATTCAGAATCAATGTGCAATGGGAGCCCGTGTAGCCGAAAAATGTGTGGAAGAAGTGTTTTGGGGCCCGCTGGGGGCGGAGGGTAACCCGAAACAGGGAAACAAAATGAGACATTTTTTAAAACTATCCGGTTACCACCCGATGACCGTGTTTCCAGAGGAGGCTGGGAGGTCAGTAACAAAATCCATGGCAATATGGGACCACGGTTTTTCTGGCACTGGGAGAGGCTGGAGCAGACCCGTGGGTCTGAGATGAGGGACTTTGTTACGGGCACAGGAGGTACAGGCCAGAACAAAGTCTCTAACATCCTGAGGGAGAGTGGGCCACCAATAGTAGCGTGAGATCAGTCGTAAAGACTTGTGGACCCCAGGATGGCCCGCTGTGCGAGAGGAATGTCCCCACTTAAAGGGAACCTGTCACATAGGTTATACCCCACTTGCTGAGGGCAGCACAAGCTAGTGTCAGACCTGCTGTTCCCTTATTCTGTAAGATGCAGCAGTTTTAGAGCATTTACCCCTTAAATCTTCATTCATGAGCAGGTGTTAGCCCCGCCCACCAAAGGCTAGCTCCGCCCACTGACAGTTATTCACATGTTTCTACCTATTCAAAATAATAGGTTTGTCAGTTGAGGTGGGCGGGGCTAGCCTCTGATTGGCCGGGTTTGAAAAAAACTGACTCTCTGAAGGACTCTTCGAATGACTCTTCTGGCAGAAAACTGCAGATTTGAGCATTAAATACACGAAAACTACAGCATCTTACAGAATAAGGGACACAGCGCTGGAAACAGCAGGTCTGACACTGGCTTTTTCTGTTCTCAGCCAGGGGGGCAAAAACTATGTGACAGGTTCTCTTTAAGGATTCGAGGCCGCATGGCAGGGCGGACCTAGGTCTTCCCAGGGGGTAGATGTTGGAGATCCACGGGAGCCGCCGTGAGGAGCCGTTCAGGAGGGATAATGTGCTGCAGTGGTAGCTCAAGGCCAACAGTGTCTGAGGATCTAGAGAGGGCGTCCGCCCTGACGTTCTTTTCGGCAGGCCGAAAGTGAAGGAGGAAGTTAAAGCGGGCGAAGAAGAGCGACCACCGGGCTTGCCGAGGATTCAAACGCTGAGCAGATTGAAGATACATGAGATTTTTGTGATCAGTGAATATCTCAACAGGATGGTGAGCCCCCTCCAGCAGGTGTCGCCATTCTTCTAGGGCTAACTTTATGGCCAGAAGTTCACGATCACCAATTGTGTAGTTACGTTCTGCAGGACTGAAGGTCTTGGAAAAGAAGCCCCAAGTACGCAATCTCCCAAAGGAGGACTTTTGAAGAAGGACAGCGCCGGCACCTACTGAGGAAGCGTCTACTTCTAGGACAAATGGACGCTGTGGGTCCGGGCGAAACAGAACCGGAGCCGAAGCGAAAGCTGCTTTAAGACGATTAAAGGCTTCCTGAGCTTCGGGAGGCCAGGATTTGGGGTTAGCATTCTTTTTGGTGAGAGCTACCAGTGGGGCTACCAGCGTGGAGAATTGCGGAATAAACTGCCTATAATAGTTCGCCAACCCCAAGAATCGCTGGATGGACCGGAGGCCCACCGGTCGTGGCCACTGCAGAACCGCTGAAAGCTTTAAGGGGTCCATCTGGAGACCTTGTTCCCAAACGATGTACCCTAAGAAGGGCAGCGAGGTGCGTTCAAAGAGGAATTTCTCTAGTTTGGCATAAAGCTGGTGGGTGCTGAGGCGTCTGAGCACCTGGCGGACGTGGTGGCGGTGAGTCTCTAGATCCGGAGAGAAGATTAAAATGTCCAGATAGACAATGACGCAGACGTAGAGAAGGTCACGGAAAATCTCGTTGACGAAGTTCTGGAACACCGCCGGAGCGTTACAGAGACCAAATGGCATGACTAGATATTCAAAGTGGCCGTCACGGGTATTAAAGGCCGTCTTCCATTCGTTGCCTTCCCGGATTCGAATCAGGTTGTAGGCTCCGCGTAAATCCAACTTAGAAAAAAAATTTGCGCCCCGTAGGCGATCAAACTGTTCCGAGATCAGAGGCAGGGGGTATCGATTCTTTATGGTGATTTTATTAAGTCCACGGTAATCGATACCGGGCCGGAGAGTTCCATCTTTTTTTTCGACGAAGAAGAATCCAGCCCCCGCCGGTGAAGAGGACTTACGTATAAAGCCTTTACGGAGATTCTCCTGAATATACTCCGACATTGAATTGGTTTCTGGGTCAGAAAGAGGATAGACTCTGCCTCGAGGAGGAGTAGTACTGGGTTGCAGGTCAATAGGACAGTCGAATGGCCGGTGCGGAGGGAGAGTTTCAGCCTGTCTTTCGGAAAAGACGTCGGCAAAATCTTGGTAAGGAGTGGACAGACCTGGCAGAGACTTCGTAGGCTTTATAGAGGCAGCACTGGGAGCAGGACGGAATGCAGAGAGGCATCGCGAGTGGCACGCGGGCCCCCAATGGACAATGTCGCCAGTGTTCCAGTCCAGAGTCGGAGCATGCTCTTGCAACCATGGAAAGCCCAGTAGGATATCAGAAGAGGAGTGAGGCAGAACGAGTAGCTTCAGAGTCTCGTTGTGTAGAGCGCCTATTTGCAAGGTGAGAGGCGCAGTGCAGAACCGAATAGCATCCTTGAGACATTCCCCACTGACAGAGGAGACGAACATAGGCTTCTGCAGAGGGGTCACCGGGACACGAAACTTGGACACCAGAGCTTGGCTGATGAAATTTCCCACGGACCCCGAATCAAGGAAGGCGGTGGCTTGGAAGGTGCTGTCCGGCGAATTTCCACAGAGTACGGGAATGGTCAGACGGGGAGAGGCCGCACTGACACCTAGGGATGCCTCTCCTACAAGCCCTAGGTGCGGGAGTTTCCCGGACGTATTGGACAGTCGCCAATGAAGTGGCCAGAACCGCCACTGTAGAAACATAGCTGCTTCTGTCGACACTCCAAACGTTCTTCCTGTGTTAGGTGGGCTCTCTCGACCTGCATGGACTTTGTTAAGGGCACAGGAGGTACAGGCCAGAACAAAGTCTCTAACATCCTGAGCGAGAGTGGGACACCAATAGTAGCGTGAGATCAGTCGTAAAGACCTGTGGACCCCAGGATGGCCCGCTGTGCGAGAGGAATGTCCCCAGGTTCGTTCTCAGGAACCGTTGGCAGAGGAAGTGGAGGACGTTGAAAAACGGGAACCAGACGAGGTAACCGTCGTGGTCGGGTGACTTCCTGTTGGAGGTGAATCTCTTGTAGTCTCTCAGCGAACCGTATGTCGATTTGGGTGGCCAACCGAATCAGTGTTGTCCAGAGAGGATGGCAGATCCCGACCAGCGAGCTCGTCCTTAATGCGCCCAGAGAGACCTTGCCATAAGGTTGTCACCAGCGCCTCATTTTTCAATTCAAGTACATAGGCAAGGGTGAGGAACTGCACAGAGTACTGACACACCGAAGAGTCGCCCTGACGTAGACGGAGCAGAGCTGCAGCAGCGGAGGAGGTGCGGCCAGGTTCCTCGAAGACGGTGCGAAACCCCTAAAGGAAAGCTTGGAGATTTGCTGTCAGAGGGTCTCCTCGGTCCCATAGCGGAGTGGCCTAGGCCAGAGCTTCGCCCGTTATGAGGCTAATTATGAAGGCCACCTTGGCCCGCTCGGTAGGGAATTGATACCCCAACATCTCAATGTGGATTGAGCATTGACTGAGGAAGCCCCTGCACTTCTTAGGGTCTCCATCATAACGTGTAGGAAGCGGCAGATGCAGAGAAGTTTCCGGTGCAGGAGCAGGTAGAGCCATGGCCGCAGGAGCAACAGGTGCTGGCGTGGTGGGAGCAGCAGCAGGCAGAGGTAGACGGGCCGCAAGGTTCTACATCATGGCCGCGAGCTAGTCAATACGCTGGGTCTGCTGTGCGACGGCCGTCGTTATGTCCAGGAGTTCGGGCAGAGGCACCCTGGCGGAATCCATGGCCAGTTTGTACTGTAAGGGTTCGGTGGATTCGCTGGACCACCGCAAGCAATGATAGTTAAGCCACGCCAGGGAGCGGAGTCTCAGCAGCCCCCGGTTTTCACCAGAGCCCGCCGCAAAGCGGGATAGACTTGCTGCGGCGTGAGGCTACCAGGTCGCTACCCCTGACGTGACTTGCTTGCGATGGCGGCCGGGGTACTGAGAGGTACAGAATCGGAATCCAAAGGTGTAGTCGGGGACAGGCAGGAGGTCAGGGCAGGCGGCAGAGGTTCGCGGTCAGAGACGGGCAGACAGTCAGCGCAGGCGGCAAACAGGCAAGGTCAGGAAATGTAGTGGAACGGACTGGTACACGGTAAATCAGACAGAACTTTCCAGCACTGAGAACTACGCCACCGCACCCCACCCAACTGGCAGAGAGGGCTGGGGGCGTAACCCTTAACTAGGACCAGCAGCCGGCAAATGACCTAATTACCGGCGTACTGGCCCTTTAAATTCGGACCAGCCGTCGCGTGTGCGTCCTAGGGAGCGGGTACGCGCGCGGCGGCCGGGCGCGGCAGGGGCAGCGTACACCGGAGCGAGGACGGGTAAGTGGCTGGGTGCCGGACCTGGGGTGGCAGGGGGACGGACGCGGGTAGCCGCGGCGCCCACATCGGACCCCCTGCGGGCAGGGGGTGGCCGCGGGGCGCAACGGCACCCACGCCAGCCCCCATGACATTACCTTTATGCCTGCATTTTTTTTGGGGGGGTAGGTGTGGGCTGGCTAATATATTAGGTGTGTTTCTACCAACTGGGCCCTACAGTTGGTTGGTTGAACTTTCACTATTTGGAGTCTAACATGATTGTGTTCTGCAGGGAGGAGTTGTGGTCGAGAGAAGTCATCATGGTGGTCTGCACCAGATGAAGAAAGAGAAGACAGAACGACTCATCAGAAAAGACATCACCTGTGAGTCATTAAATGTAACTGCACTATAATCACTTATTATTGAACTTTGTTATACTGGTTTTCTCAGTAACAGTATGGTGGTATTAGTCACTATATGGTAGTGGTATGGGGTGTATTAGTTGTTTCTTGTATATTGTTGTTATTGGTAATATTGGTCCTACTATACTGGTTTGGTCAGTAATATTATGGTGGTATTAGTCACTATATAGTGGTGACATGCACTAATAATGTGGCCCTTGTATACGTACTGACCCGCAGAATACAGATAAGTCAATTAAACTGTTCAGTGTAAACTCCAACAACTAAACCCAAAAACAAAAGCACATTTTTTTCCTGTTTTTTATTTTTTTATCTGTATAACTTGTTTTTCTTTGGCCCCATAGGAAATTAATTTACTTTTATTGGACAATCCCTTTAGATAGAAATAATTTTCTGCAGCGCCCTACAATACAGACATCCACCACACCAAGTAGGGAACATGTCGTTGGAAACTATTGGTCCACAGGCAGTGCCCGGTGGTAGGGGGAGCCCCAAACTGGAATTTTGCACCTGGGCCTATGAGTCTTTTGCTATGCCCCTGAGTAAAGCCAGTGTCCGTGACACTGAAGATGGTCTTTTGCAACTGGACAACACCATATACATGGGCTTGAAAAATAACCTGTGAGTCAATTCCCCATGCCACATCATTAAGGGTGAAATAATAATGGACTTTAGGGGACTAATTTTGTTTAAATTACTCTGCTTCCAAATATTATATCTAATGTATTATATCTTACATGTTAATCAATATTTTCATAATATTTTCCTAGGCACATGTGAAGTGGGTATTTCATTATCCACCATTCAACCAGCTTGGTGTAGGGAGTCAATTAACACAGATGCTCTAACAAGAAAAGAGCAAATAATAGTTAAGAAAATCTGAGCTGGCTCCGAAGCACACGAGGGACTGAATATACTGTACCTAGTACAGGCAAGAGAAAATAAATAAATCAAAGTCATCTTTGTCATAATCTATGTTTATGATTATCCCCTCATTAAATCATGATCAGGGACCTCAGCTGCTTCTACTGTATCAAACAAAAGGATTTTATGCTTTAGGAAACCATTGAATTGAATATAGGCTTAAATTATGAATCCTTAATATTCATGAATGCCTAGGTTGGGTTATTTTTCTGTAGAAATTGGCAGTTATAATTTGGGGCTAGGAGACAAGAAGGTGGAATTGTGACACAAGCTGGGATTACATCCTCTATAAGTATTCTCTGTATTAAATAAGCCAACCTTTTGTGATCTAAATAGAAGGAGGAGATGAGGGTTGGCCTGACAGACATGAGAGGTTAGAACCAGGAGATACAGCAAATTGTAGATCTGTGCATTGTTCATCAAGTTGCGCTTCTTTGCTGGGTCTCTCACCGATTCAATCAATAGAGGTCTGTTATTCTTTATTTTATTCCTTTTATCTATGTACTGTTTCTGTATTTCTTTTGTTATTTATTTTTAAAACTAAGTATTGTACCTTTATATTAGCCCACTTCCACGGCAACCTACATTTTTTTCCTCCCTGTCTTCCAAGGGACATAACTTTTTATTTTTCCATCTACATAGTTGTATGAGTGCTTGCCTTTTGCGTAACAAGATGTACTTTTCAATGGTTCCATAATATATACTGGGAAAGCCCCCAAAACAGGCAGGATCTGAGATGTTTCAGATCCCAGCTGACAGTGGCAGCTGTAATATTTAGCTATTACCTGCCATGTATGGAACAGGTGGGGTGAGCCCGTACCATACTGCTTTTCTAACATTATATCATATAGTACCAGTGTGTCAAATGTACAAAGGGGTTAAAGCCCAAACATACAGAAATGGTTTCTTATGTATGTTACCTGTAGTGTTGAGTTCTATCACTCATTTATTAATAGGTAGTGGCAGCATTTGTGTTCCTGGTTGTGTGGACTATTTGTACGTGTGGTGCTTAATAAACTGTCAGAGTGAGGGTTGAGTATGAGATTAAGTTGTGGAGTAGCGTACCCTGGTTACAGACAAAGTACAAGGCGCGAGGGGCACGGGTAAGTGTCTGAGACAAATTGTGCTCCTATGGTGTTCATGTTTGTTAAAAGTTTATCTCCCTTACAAATGATTTGCTTTATTTTTTATGCTCAGTGTCATTCAGATGCCTCAAAATATGTACTTTGCAGCCTAACACAGTAGGTGGTGGAACCATTTTAACTACAATGTTTGTAACAAAGATAATATTCACATAATAACCATACCACTCCTAAATTACTATGACAAATTATTATTATTAACTTATTTGCATCTCTATTTCTACATGATATCTTCCATGGAATGAGCAGTTTATTTTAAAATGTTACAATAAAATGTTTAGCATGCATTGTTTCTATGTTCCCATTCCTACTCGAGCTTTACTAGTTATAAATGATGTCCCTTATCTGTTTCATCTCCCACAGAGAGAAATTACAATGTTTCTTTTACATAAATGACAGATTATCTGTGGTAAGTGGTAATACTGGTAAGTACTAAACCTGCTGAGAGTATTCGTAGATTTGATTTAATTTGAAAACCAGGGTGGCAATCATCACTGGTTTTAAATCTGGACAAATAGCTGAAGGAAAATGTTCACAGTCTGTTTCCTTAGGACTTAAACAGTAACAATAAATAATAACAAGAACAGAAATTACAAAATTAAATACAAATATATTGTAGGTTAAAAAATAAAATAAATAAAAAATTTAATTTACATTTTTTTCTGGTGAGAAACAATAATTGTTTAAAGTATCGTCATAATATGGCTTTTTGTGTATAATTTTAGCAGTGTTTTTCTATTATAATGCGATTATAGATTTAAAAAAAATTACTGGTTAATAGAGCCCACATACCAGGTTTACAGTTTGTTTTCTGCAGCGTTGCTATGTAGACTTGGACAGAATGGATAAAGCCAACCAACTACAGTGTCCTGTATTAGTTATTTTTGAAAAATGGAAAAATGTTGGAAAAATAACTGGGACTGTCATGTTTGAAATCTTATCTATTACTGAATTCACACAAATTTTACTGACTTGGATCAGTAGAAAAGTGGATATAATGACTGTTCCAAATGGGAACATAATCTGAAATGTGTGAGACACATATGGACCCTGTTGCCAACATTTGGTGGACAGGCTGTTGAAGGCCATCATACTATATTTCTCCATTTATCTTTGCTACATCTGTACATGACAAGGAAGACCATTCCGGGGATAATTTTTACCTATGTTTTTGGAGCTGTATATGTCAGGGCCAGATGTTAGCTGGAAGTCAAAAAGGAATTATACAATGAACTACATATCGTAAATTGTATTCTTTATGGTGTTTTTTGTTACTTTGAATGCTTTTTTTTGATCAGTGGCATTTTTTCCAAATGCTGTATGCTGAAGCTAGAACATTTTTAGGCACTTTTTTCCGTTTAAAAAAAATTGTAAATGTGTGCTGCATTTTGGTGCCATTTTTCCACATTAAAAATGATGTGATTCAAAGAAGAATCACTAGATCTAGAGATCACACAATTTCTTTGTCAAAAATGCAACATAATTTTTTTTATTTTTACAAACTATGGATGACATATCCCATTAGGACTGTGCCATTTTTTTTGCTGTATTTTGTGCCAAACAACTGTTGACGCCTGTTCTCTATGTAAATGAACTGTAGTAAACAAAAACTAGACGCATTCTATGCCAGACATGACATTTTTGAATATACCTAAATTAGACGCATCAAATATGCTAGCAATGATATGCTATGCATCTTTTTTGTTCACCTAAATTAAGCGCCTCCAATATGCTATACAAGGTACACCAACACGCCAGATTTTTGACAGGGTCATTCATTCAGGTGCATTATACACTCATTTAATGCACCTTAAAACTGGTGTGGCGGCGACTCATTTCTGACATGTCACCCTATATATTTAGACACATTGGCCCACATTTACTATTGCCAGAATAGTGATGTTGAATGTGCCAAAATGATGACATAGAAAGGATACCAACTAATTGTTGGTCTAAAAAATCTAAATAAGTCTTAACATGTGCCAAATTTATCATATAACATGAGCCACTATGATATTATCTCATAGGGGCGTGGCTGCATGGGAGCATGGCTTTCGGCTGTAGTTAACGGCTGCACCCACTGAAAAAATGTGCCTCTTATGTTCTGGTGGGAAAGGCCTTCGTATTAAAAAAATTTAGAAACTTTGGTCTAAATAATTTCTCCTAAAAAGGACCAGTTAGATGTTACAATAGAGAAAATAATTCCCCTATCATAGCTCTTACAGTTGTATCAGAAACTGCTATAATAAAATTTCATTTTCCTTTTTATTAGTAATTGTCAATCAACTAAATTGACTATCTTTCTAGTAAGAACCAGTACCCCAATATTTTGCTGATTTAGAGACCCAAAATATTGTAATCATCAATCTGCCAAGAACGAGAGCTCAGAATATAGCCACTTTACATATGTATAGCTGCACCATTTGAATATTTGAAGGGTGCCACAAAAAATCAAAATTTTGGAAAATAATGGAGAATTAAAGGGATTTTCCTGTCATAAACATTGATGGCATGTAAGGAGGATATGCCATCAATGTTTGATAGGTGTCAGAGGTGGGACCTGCAGCTATCTTGAGAGTGGCCTCTCATTGAAAATAATGAGAGTTCCAGGTACAGCTGAATGGTGCTCTTAGCTGTACTCAGAACTCCCATTGAAATTGGAGCATTCTAACTTTAGAGGTCTCTGGGCCCATTCTCTAAATAGGTGTGGTTCCCAGAAATGATGGATATCGATATTCTATTGATATTCCATCAAAGTTTGTAGTTTATATTTTAATATTTATCATATTTGCAGTCAAATTATTCTGTCTTAATGATCTATTATATAAGGCTAGAGCCACAAAATATGGAGTGTCTCTGTTTACAGTGCCTCACATTTAACACACTCAGCTATCTTAATTGATATGTATTCTGTTGACAGAAGAGATTTACGTAGAGGTGATGATTATGTTTTTGTGAAACCAAAAAGTTATATCTAGTTCATTTTAGAACCCCTTGTCATCACACAATGATCACTGGATATGTTTTTTATTTCATAGTATTGTATTTGTCGACTTCAAAATAGTAATTGAAGCACCTCTGTCCAAAATGGTATTTAAAGCTTTTGCTGCCCTGGGGACCCATATTAATTTAAGAGAGTCCAAACTTGAGTCTAAAACGAGTATGCTGTGGATTTTAAAATCCACTAAATGACTATATTTCTGCAAGGGAAAAGACTACAGCATCTGGATGAGATTTCTTACTGTAATCCGCATAAATTCTGAGGTGTGAGAATTCTATCCTTAAGGTCCATTTATACTGAGCAATTACTGTCATAATTTGTTAATTTTTTGGGACACAACAATGATTTCCCAGTGTTAATAAAGGAGAAGATCCAATGGAAACAATAAAATAAAATGTTCAACTCTAACCCTTTAAAGAAACAGACAATAAAGTTCTCATTTAATTTCCTGCTCTTTGCTTTCTAAGAGCAATAGCTTTTTCCATCAGTAAACATGTAGCTTTTCTAACAGCCTGTTTTTTGCAGGACAAATTATATTTCCTAATAGTGCAATTCAATTCATTATATAAAGTATTTAGAGACAAAGCATGTGGTGCGTTTAATGGAAAAGAAAAATCATATTATCATTTTTAGGGGGGTACTGAAAAATTATATCAGGCCGCTTTGGGTTTTTCTTTTTCTCTAATTTCCCCTACTTAACCCCTTACCGCCGGAGCCAGTTTTGGCCTCTCTGACAGAGCCCCATTTTTAAAATCTGACATGCGTCACTTTATGTGAGAATAACTTTTTGACACTTTTACCTATCCATGTGATTCAGAGTCTGTTTTCTTGTGACACATTGTGCTTTAAAAAGTTTTGGTCCAAAAAGTCTTTGTTTATTTGTGAAAAATGTCAAAGTATCGTGAAAAATTTGATAAATTTACCATTTTAAAACTTCAAAAATTTCTGTGTGTAAGACAGTTATTCCACTCGAAAGAGTTTACAACTAGCATCTACCATATGTCTACTGTAGGTTGGCATACTTTTTTAAATGTCTTTTGTATGACATAAAAGATTGTCGGAGGTTAATCACCCACGGACGGAGCTCATTCCGGGTGTGGGTGATGCGGCATGAGGCCAGCGGTAATATACCGCTGGTCCCATGTCTCGATCATGCAGGGCTCACTTGTAAGCCTGCACAATCACCAGGATGTACCCATAGGACCATTTGAGGGAATGCACTTCCCGCTAGGACGTATGGGTACGTCCAATGTCGGGAAGTGATTAAAGTGGAAATACAGTAGGAGAAAACTCCATTTACTTACTGCAGAACAGATCTGGATCTGATAAAAACAAGCAACATCAGTAACTACTGGGTTCTGGCAATCACATAACGGCCGACACCGAGAGCAGGACGTTGGGAGACTTCCTGCTATTCTGTATAAAGTGCCTTGTGAAAGTATTCGGCCCCCTTGAACTTTTCAACCTTTTGCCACAGGCTTCAAACATAAAGATATAAAATTAAAATTGTTTTGTGAAGAATCAACAAGTGGGACACAATTCTGAAGTGGAACGAAATTTATTGGATATTTTAAACTTTTGTAAAAATAAAAATCTTGGGGGTGTGCAAAATTATTCAGCCCCTTTACTATCAGTGCAGCAAACTCACTCCAGAAGTTCAGTGAGGATCTCTGAATGATCCAATGTTGTCCTAAATGACTGATAATGATAAATATAATCCATCTGTGTGTAATCAAGTCTCTGTATAAATGCACCTGCTCTGTGATAGTCTCAGGGTTCTATTTAAAGTGTAGAAAGCATCATGAAGACCAAGGAACACACCAGGCAGGTACGTGATACTGTTGTGGAGAAGTTTTTAAAGCTTGATTTGGATACAAAAAGATTTTGCAAACTTTAAACATCCCAAGGAGTAGAGATGAGCGATATTATCGACAAAAGTTGAAATCGGCACGATTTGTAGGCTGATCGGAAATTATCTTACAGATAATCTATTACTATCGCGCCATTTTCAGTGTTTCCTGTCATTTTGGCAGCCAGCCAATCAGCTCTGAGGATAGAGGGGGGTGAGAAGGATGTACAACGTCACCACTTTGTGGTGCATGGATCTAATTGGCTGCAAAAAACACGTGACCTCGTTTTATCTATGCTGCTGCATTTCCTATTTGAGCTCATACATCACACTTCACAGCAGGACGTTACTCTCTGCGTTTAAACCAATAGCAGTTGTAACAGCTCTGATAGTCATTTCTAATACAAGAAAACATCCACCTACAGCTTAGAATAGAGTTAGATTAGAGAATTGCACTTCTTATTTAGTTAGAGAAAGTTTTAAGGATATCTACTATTGTGTGTAGCCACTGTGCTGCGGGAGGGTGGGGGGTGGATGGCAACAGGAGAGGCTTTTGAAACTAAGGGAGATATTTTGCAGCTCAGTGTGTTCTGTGATTTTCAATTGAAAAAGAAGCCACTTTTTTGGCCAGCAGACCTCTGCTAGCAGTTGAAATTGTCCCTGTGTTTTCAGTTCTATTGCACTCACTGCGTGTCAGTGTTCCCAAAAATTGGATTAACTTATCCCTATAACTTTTAAATAGTTTTACTGAAGTCCGTGCATCTCAGTTTGGCGCACAGAGTCCAGTTGTACGAATATTGTGTTCTACATATTTCCTAGTAAATTACGCAAGTAGTCAGTGGTGCGGAGGCTGCCATATTAATCCATATAATAATGAAATACTCTTATTGCAGTCCGTGCGTCTCAGTTTGACGCAAAGAGTTCAGTTGTACGCATATTGTGTTTTACATATTTCCTAGTAAATTACGCTTGTAGTCAGTGGTGCGAAGGCTGCCATATTTATCAATATAATTTTTAAATACTTCTATTTCACTCAGTGCATCTCAGTTTGGCGCTAAACGTGCATTTGTATGATAGTTTGTTGAAAACTATCCATTGCTCGTCCTACTGGGCAGTTGTAAATCTAAGGGACTGAAGGAAGAACACTGTTGATTTGGTGTTATGGTTCTTCCACCAGACCACATTTCACAGATATTTGATAGAAACAATTCTGTTTCTAATCCTAGAAGGCTGTTGGAAATTAGAGGGATTTAAGAATACCTGTGATTTGCCGTCTTTCAATAAGAGACTGTCAAAAACTCTTCCATACCTTTTAAAATTTTTATGTTTCTGAACATGGAGCGAACTGCAGGTGGCAAGCAAGCAAAGAGGGGTGTAGGACATGGAGGTAGAGGTACGAGAGAAGGTGCTCCTTCCAGTGCTGGTGAAAACACGCAAGCCAGCGGATCGTCGGTTGCAGGACCGTCAGGCCTGTCATAGCTGTGTTGGTGCCCTGTGAATCTCAGTAACGAACAGCGTCGCCAATTTGTTCTTCAGTGGTTAATGCAACCTGCATGCTGCGGTCCAGGACAGGCATAGTTAACATCCAGATCAATTAAAATGGTGGTTCAAAGACTCCTTTTTCAGGCACTTTTTAATCTGTGCGTCATGCAGGTTTGAGGGTCATGCTGTGGTACAGGACAGGTATAGTCAATGTCCAGTTCAACTAAAATTATGGTTCAAATAATACTGCCTTCTGGCACTTTTTAATTTGTGGGTCATGAAGGTTTAAGGGTCATGCTGTGGTACAGGACAGGGATAGTGAATAGTCTGTGAGATTTTTCTGTGACTCTTGTTGCCTAATTGTCTTGCCTAAGATGTAGCACGTGTCCAGTTTACTGTTGTGGTTGTTAATTCCAGCTTCTCCACCCCTGTTTTGGTGTAAGAATGAAGGTGTTGTTCCTCTTCCATCGACTTTAATGGTCATCGGCGATAATCTGTTATCGACTATCGGATATCGTCATGATAAAATGACAATATCGACTATCGACTCAATAACGATAGTTGACACAATCGCTCATCACTACCAAGGAGCACTGTGCAAGCGATCATGTTGAAATGGAAGGAGTAACAGACCACTGCAAATCTACCAAGACTCAGCTGTTCCTCTAAACTTTCATCTCAAACAAGGAGAAGACTGATCAGAGATGCAGCCAAGAGGCCCATGATCACTCTGGATGAATTGCAGAGATCTACAGCTGAGGTGGAAGAGTCTGTCCATAGGACAACAATTAGTCGTACACTGCATAAATCTGGCCTTTATGGAATAGTGGCAAGAAGAAAGCCATTTCTCAAAGATATCCATAAAAAGTCTTGTTTAAAGTTTGCCACAAGCCACCTGGGAGACACTAAACATGTGGAAGAAGGTGCTCTGGTCAGATTAAACCAAAATCCAACTTTTTGGCCACAATGCAAAACAATATGTTTGGCGTAAAAGCAACACAGCTCATCACCCTGAACACACCATCCCCACTGTCAAACATGGTGGTGGCAGCATCATGGTTTGCGCCTGCTTTTCTTCAGCAGAGACAGGGAAGATGGTTAAAATTGATGGAAAGATGGATGGAGACAAATACAGGGCCATTCTGGAAGAAAACCTGTTGTAGTCTGCCAAAGACCTGAGACTGGGACGGAGATTTATCTTCCAAAAAGACAATGTTCCCAGGTGTTAGAATGGCCAAGCCAAAGTCCAGACCTGAATCCAATCGAGAATCTTTGGAAAGAGCTGAAAACTGCTGTTTGCAAACGCTCTCCATCCAACCTCACTGAGCTCAAGCTGTTTTCAAAGAAAAAATTAGCAAGCATTTCAGTCTCTCGATGTGCAAAACTGATCGATACATACCCAATGCAACTTCCAGCTATAATCGCAGCAAAAGATGGCACTACAAAGTATTAACTTAAGGGGGAAGAATAATTTTGCACGCCCCACTTTTCAGTTTTTTATTTTTACAAAAGTTTAAAATATCCAATAAATTACGTTCCACTTCACAATTGTGTCCCACTTGTTCACAATTCACAAAAAAATTTAAATAATTTCTGAAGCCTGAAATGTGGCAAAAGTTCAGGGGATGGCGAATACCTTCGCAAGGCACTGTATACAGCACTTCTTGAACACTGCATATAAAGTGATTGGGAAGGCTGTGTTGGTAATAAACCATCCTAGCCTTCTCAGTGGAGAGCCAGCTATTGCTTAAAACCTTCTTTCTACACAATTAGTGTGCAGCTGCGATCTCTGCACTGACATTCCGGAACAGCCATATACAGCCACCACATAACATTTATAGTCAATGGGTGGTCAGCAAGAGGTTAACTTCCCCTGTCATATAAGTGTGGCTTAGTTTGGTCCCCAGTTACATGAATTACACTTAGAGATGGGCGAATTTGTCAAAAATTCGATTCGGTCACTTCGCCGAATTTTCCGACAAAATTTGTTTCGGTCCGAATTACTTCGGGACAAATCGCGTTAAAAAACAGCTATTTCCAGGCTTCACAGAGCCTGCAGGGTGCTGTAGAACGTTGTGCCATGCTTAAATATGCAGAGGCAGCTGGGTTTGGTCTTCATACAATGTTGTGTTTTAGTATGACACGCATATGTGTCACGTTTAATGGCCGCAAAGCCAGAAACGCCCTGGTAGAGGGGATCCTCAGGGCCCACCGCGGGCACAGATGGCAGTACTCGCGGCGGGTAGCCGAAGTGCAGGACACAGGTGACGGAAAAAACGGATGCAGTAGCTGTTTAATGGAAGCACATTTCCCAGGGGGGATAACAGAATTATACAGCACCCAGGAATCAGCAGTGAGAAATTTGGAGGACATACGTCAGGAATTCAGCAGTGCAACGGGTGCGCTGGACAGTGCAGGGTTAATGCAGAGCTTCAGCAGACACAGGGAAAACCCAAAGGGGGTTAACCAGCAGCTTAGCAGCAGAGTTCTAGCTCTAATGAAGAACATCAACGAACTGACCCAGAGTCCAGGGAGGAATTTCCCTTATGAGGAAAGGGTCAGGGGTCACGGGCAGGAACGGGAGCACTGTTTTGCATAAATGTCTCCCAGGCTGGCCGCGCGCACCCATAGGGGGTGCACACACACGCTGGGGAAGCCACAGTGGCCCGGACACTGCGTGGAAGCAGAACCCAGTGAGTAACGCTGAGCAAAGCAGGTGTAGAGCAAACTGACACTGCCGCTGTAAGCCCCGCACAGGGATCCACAGCGGCCCCAGACACAGGCACGGACGCGACGCAGTCAAAGGACGGGCCGCGCGCGATCCGTGACAGTACCCCCCTTAAGCCCTCCCCTCCGGGCTAGCGGGGGTACCCCAAATTATGGCAAGGGGTAACCACCTCCTCCCTGGGTATCCCGGGAACTGTCTTCAGAGGAGGTGTCCAAAGATCCCGATTACTTCTTAAACCCTGGGGGGCCGAGAAGCAATCAGTAAAGGGGAGAGGTGGGTGGGAAACAAGAGGTGTCTTTACATACCAGGAGCTCTTCTTGTGCTTGAGGATCCTCTTCAGGCGCACAGCAAAAACGGGCAGGGTAACAGGGGGGGCGGACTGCCCAGGATGGGCAGGCTTCAGGCAGCGGTATGACATGGCCCCGCCCCATGGAGAACTTCACCCGTTTCCCAATCCAAGGAAGGATTGTGACGGCTGGAACCATGGTAGGCCAAGCAGGACTGAAGCAAAGCATTAGGCAAAACGTAGAACGAGATTTCCTTTTGGGAGAGAGCTTCCAGTTCGCAAAAGACAGAGGTTTGGTACGGTAGCGCACTGTTTTTTCCAAGATTCCCCGTTGATGGAGGAGGAAAACGCAGGGTTTATCCAGAAGGAGACAGGCAGGAAATACTTGTCAAGCAACGACGGGTGGATAAAGTTCTCAGACGAACCAGAGTCCAACAAAGCAGAAAACTTGGATTTTTAGTACTGGAACCATAACAGAGAGTGACCGGGGTGGTCAGACGAGGAGCAGAGGCATCATTATTCGGACACTTCACCCCACAACCCATGGCATGGAGGTCTCCGGGGCGCAGCAGGGCTGACTGGGCAGTTCTTCAGATAGTGTTGGGACGCCAAAGTATAGACACAGGTTCAGACTGTGCCGGCGAGTTGCGTCCCTCCAGGCTTAGATGAGCATGATTCACCTCCATAGAACACTTGTGGAAACGCAGGTGCCTGGGGAGGTAGACTTGGGGGGCAGGTTCATGGCGGGCGAAGGCTTGCGAGGACGGGAAAGGGGGTTGGGTGGGGTGGCGAAGCTTAAACTCTCTTTCAGAAAAAACGTATGTCGATTTTCGTAGCTAGAGCAATGAGGTCGTCCAGGTTACTTGGTAGGTCATGACCAGCCAGTTCATCCTTGATGCGCCCAGCGAGGCTCCCCCAGAAGGCTACAACCAGGGCCTCATTGTTCCACACGAGTTCCGAAGCCAGGGTACGAAACCGGATGGCATACTGGCCCACAGTAGATTCACCTTGGCAGGAACGTAACAGAGCGATGCCGGGGTATTGCGCCCAGGTTGTTCAAAAATTTCCGTAAAGGGGACCAGAAATTCTTGGTGTCCCCCTGTCAGCGGATCCTCCCCTTTTCCCATAGGGGTGAGGCCCAGGCCAAGGCTTCACCTGAGAGCAGGCTGATGATAAATGCCACCTTTGCTCTATCGGATGGAAACTGGTGTGCCAGGACCTCGAAGTGTATGGTACACTGGTTGATGAATCCGCGAAATGTGTGTGGATCTCCATCGTAACGGGCAGGCAGAGGCAGGTGCAGGCTGGGACTGAACATGGCAGCAGGAGGCGGAGATACTGCAGGTAGCAGAGCTGGCGTAGGTACCTGTGCAGATGCAACTTCATCCAGACGTGCGGTAACTGTCTGTAGCTTCTGGAAGAGTTGCTCCAGGTGCGTGCCATGACGGTTGATTACAGCTACCAGGTCAGGTCGAGTCACTCCGGCGGGATCCATTTAGTATTGTCAGTTCGTACTGTCACGTTTACTGGCCGCAAAGCCAGAAACGCCGTGGTACAGGGGATCCTCAGGGCCCACCGCGGGCACAGATGGCAGTACTCGCGGGGGGGTAGCCGAAGTGCAGGACACAGGTGACGGATAAACGGATGCAGTAGCTGTTTAGTGGAAGCACAGTCCCAGGGTGATAACAGAATTATACAGCAGCAGGAATCAGCAGTGAGAAACTGGAGGACAGTACGTCAGGAATTCAGCAGTGCAACGGGTGCGCTGGACAGTGCAGGGTTAATGCAGAGCTTCAGCAGACACAGTGGAAACCAAGGGGTTAACACAGCAGCTTAGCAGCAGAGGTCTAGCTCTAATGAAGAACATCAACGAACTGAACCAGAGTCCAGGGAGGAAGTTACTTATGAAGGAAAGGGCCAAAGGTCACGGGCAGGAAGCAGGAGCACTGTGTGTATAAATGTCTGCAGTCTGGCGCGCGCGCGCCCTCTGGGGTGCACACACACGCTGGGGAAGCCACGGTGGACGGACACACGTGGAAGCAGGGCCAGGTGAGTAACACTGAGCAGAAGCAGGTGTAGAGCAAACTGACACTGCCACTGTAAGCCCCGCACAGGGAGCCACAGCAGACCCAGACACCGGGGCACGGACGCGACCGCGGTCTAAGGCACGGGCCGTGGCGCGATCCGTGACAATATGACTGCCGTCACTCTTAGAATCGCTACACTATAAGATTTCCTGGGCACTAAAGAGGGCAAAACTGACCAAAAAACTCAAGCGGGAATGTAGCCTGATAAAGTCATGCCAGCGAAAGCTGGAAAAAAACAAGCTGAGAGCTCAGATGGCAACTTTAGTGACAGAGTGTGGAGGTGACGGTGGCAGCCACAGCAGCATGAGGCCACAGACGGTGGCACAATGACATTCTGGAGGTGGCAAAAACAGGAGTAGGCCACAGAGTGGCACAATGACACAGTGTGGAGGTCACGGCAGCAGCAGCAGGAGGTCAGACAGTGGCACAATGACATTCTGGAGGTGACAAAACAGTAGTAGGCCACAAAGTGGCATAATGACAAAGAGTGGAGGTGACGGTGGCAGCAGCATGAGGTCAGACAGTGGCACAATGACATTCTGGAGGTGGCAAAAAGAGGATAGGGGCCCCAGAGGGCACAATGAACAGTGTGGAGGTCAAGAAAGCAGCATGAGGGCAAACAGTGCACAATGACATTCTGGGGTGGCAAAAACAGGATGGGCCCCAGATTGGGACAATGCACAGTGTGGAGGTCCGGCAGCGCGAGGGGGGTCAACAGTGGCACAATGAATTTTGGAGGTGGCAAAACAGTAGTAGGCCCGGGGCAATGCGGAGTGGAGGTGACGGTTGGCAGAGCATGAGGTCAGACAGTGGGACAAACATTCTGGGGTGGCAAAAAAAGGGGGGGCCACAAAGTGGGACAATGACCAGTGGGGGAGGGCACACAGCGCCAAGAGGTCGAAGTGGCCCCAAGGACATTCTGGAGGTGGCAAAAACTGGAGTAGGCCACAGGTGGCACAAAAGGGAAAAGTGTGGGGGTCACGGAAAAGCAGCATGATCAGACAGTGGCACAAAGACATTTGGAGGGGCAAAAACGGGGGTAGGCCCCCCGAGGGCACAATGACACAGTGTGGGGGTCACGACAGCGCATGAGGCAGACAGTGGGGACAAGACATTGAGGGTGGCCCCAAAAAATAGTAGGCCACAGAGTGGCACAATGACAGAGAGTGGAGGTCATGGCGGCAGGAGGAACAGCCTGAGGTCAACAGGGGACAAGAAAAGTGTGGAGGGGGGCTGGCTTACCAACCCCGGGGAAAGGGTTGGTGGGAGATGGGAAACTGGTGCAGAGGTGTGGGACAGGGGGGGGGGGGCATCAGAATAGTGGCTGAGGCAGGTAGTTTGAACCCAATATTTTTTTCACAGTTTGGGGAGGGGTCTGGCTGTGTAGTTTTATCCTAAGGATTGGTTGTGGAAATCCTGGCGATCCACGCCCGATTCATCTTGACAAAGGTCGTGTTCCCATTTCCGTGGACAAGGGGTTCCCTTGGGTAAGATGGCCCCCCCCATGAACACCCCCTTGATGCCCACTATGGCCGGGCAGGACAGTTTCCACTGCAAACGGCAAGTTCGGCCACCATCAGTTTGGTCCCCAGTAGCCCCCGGGGTCTTTAATGGGGTGGCAGGTGTGTCCAAGTAGGCCCACCCCTTTTGGTTCAGGGTCTGCTCCAGACCCTGCCTGCTGTGGCGCTGCCCCCATAAAGTGATCCAGATTGGGGTTGTGCTGAGGAGCTGGTACGGCTCCTCCCCCCCCCTTCTCAAAGCACCCGCGCTAGTATACGGAGCGCTGGGGGAACCCCCCAGTCGACCAGTCAAGGAGGGACGATGCCGCCATAGGCGGGGCCAATGCTACGGAGGTTTTCCCTCAGTTTTTGGTTTGCCTTTCCCCTTCCAGTAGGGGGGGAAAAAAGGCTCCCATTTTGGCCCGGGGTAGCGAGGGTCCAAATAGGGTGGAGAGCAAAAAGTCATCCCTCGCGGATGCTGACTATTGGCTGTCCTACCAGGCAAATTATGCTGGGGCCCCTTGTAAAAGGACTCCGAGGGGCCCCCTGCCCCCATCTCCATGTAAAAACTGCCACGGTTTTGGGGGTCATTGCTCGTATCCTTATCTCCTTCTACCCCTCCACTGCCCTTCCCTCCTCTCTTGTCACCTGGGAAGAAAATCCACTCATTTCACGACAATGCTTCTGCCCCAATGTCCTCCTCCATTTCGTCCCCACCGGACTCTTTGGGGCCCGGGATTTAGTCCCACGTCTCGAGTCCCCGCCCCCGACAGATTTTTCAGCATCTGTTCCAGGAAAGAAGCAGTGGGGAAGGTTTTTTCATCCCGTAGTCCGGAGACTGACAAATAAAAAGTCGCCCCCTCGAATGGTCAAAAAACGGCAGGGGGTCACGCAGGCTGCTACTGGTGACATCAAAGTTCCCGGAGTACTCCTGTCCGCCTGGATCATCAAAAAATCTTTTTTTGGCCTTTTCTTTTATACAGTTTCATCCAAAAATGTGCAGGGTGGAATTCCAACTGGAACCCGCATATCAGGTGTGTTGGGGGGGGGCCGTTTGCCGCTCAAATCGGGGAGGGTTCCTGGCTTTTAAAAGGATGAGTGCATTACAGTTTCCCGGCCTTTTTCAGAATATTTGAAGAACGGTGGAAAACTTTAGGAACCTTTTCCAACCAGATTGAACACATGCGCCCTGCAGGGCTCAGGACCATCACTCCCCGGTGCAGCGCGGAACCATGTTACTCCATTGTCCGTCACCATGGTTCCGATTTGACAGTTGCACAGGGAGGGAAAGCAACATCGATTTCTTGCTGAATGACGGGAGCTGTTCCTCCCCTCGTGTGACTTAGTTCGGTATGCTAGGCAGGTGTAGAACTGCGTGACACCGCTAGGCCTACACATGAGGTTGGTATGATGGAGCAGTACTTGTGGAGGCTGAGATGGTGGTGGAGGAGGAGGATGGCAGGACATTGGCACAGGTGCCGCTCTGTGTGACAACGTGGAGGAGAAAAGCGGCGTTATCCTGTCCAAGGTTGTTGAGTGTGGCCTGGGGCCCGGTAAGCACATTCACCAGTGGGCCGTTAAAGGGACATGTACTGGCCCTGACCGTTGATAACAGCTCAGACTGGTCCGCGCTGCCTGTGCACCTTGGAACAAACCAGATAAGCTACAAGGACTGGCCCACACTTCTGTTAGTACATATTTATGAAAGTGATTCGAGGTACCTGCCTTTTTGGAAAAAGAAATTACAGCTTGGAAACTCTCCATATCGGCTCGCACAAGCCCATTAGTTCTCTGAACGGTGCAGGTGGTCCACCAATTCTGGAAAGGGGTGGGACTTGCAGTGAACAACAACTTGGGACGGGAGCATACGGTAAGCTTCTTGCACCTTAGGATGGGACGCATGAATTTTTGTCTCTTTAGCAATCGCCTCGCTGAACGAATGCTGGGAAAGAGTAGCGAGGAGCTAGGAGCATCTGGACTGGGAGATGATGTCAAAGGTGAAACAGCTCCCTTCTGCAGAGGTGGTGGGAGGCTTTGACTGGCCTTGCAATGGCGACCCTCTGCGTGCCACTGGGCGTGCTGCTGCGTTCCTGCAGCACGGCAAGATGGACCACCAACATCGAGCCACGTTTCTTCAAGGCCACCGGATGGGTGACGTGCATGTGTTGACGCTGGGCGTGGCTTGCCAACGGTTAGCTCCCCTGGCCACGCTTCACTTTCTGCCCACAGATTCTTACAAACATATACCATATGGCTTCCTCCGGTGTCTTAATCAAAGAACTGGCACACCGTAGGTAGCTGACTTTTACCGCCAAACACTCCGCACTGAGTGATTACTGCCGACGCCTTTGCCTCGCTCGAGCCCTGTGCCGTACTTTCTTGGACACCTACGAAAGCGGGTTTTTACACGCGCGTTGGCCGCTTGGGCTCCCGTCCTAACTACTGACGCTTATCATGCGGACTCACCGGCCACACAAACCCCACTTGCGGGCTGACGCCTCGCTGCTGACGCGGCGAGCTGACGCCTCCCTCTTTTCTCCTGTCGATGATAAAAGCCCTTGCCTCACCTCGGGCTTCCCAAGTAGCGGTAGCGCTACATCATCATCTATTTGTGTTTCATACGTCACTGCTGTCCTCATCCACCCGGTCTTGGTAGCAGAGGCTGACCCCTCCCAAACATGACTCCCATGCCACTCCCTCAACATCATTCTTTGCCACCTACTTGCAAGAAACAGGGTGATATTGGCCCCATTTCTTCGTGCCAAAGTTAGCTGTTGACTGATATCCTCAAATTGTTCATCCTCGCTTACATAGTGGCGTGAGCCCAGAAAACATGTAGATCTTCTAGGCTGAGGGGAACCGGATGGGACAGGAGGGCCGGCGGTTGAGGACAGGTGACGGGACTCTGACCCGCTCCGGCCATGCCAAACTAAGGGTTGTGGTTTCTGCACGATCCCAAAGACTCTTGGATGGGGTTGTCAGATGTCATCTTGGGAGGGGAAGGGGATGACCTAGTCAACCAGATCAGAACCATTGGCGTTGGGCTGAACAACAGACGGCCGCCTAGATGGCAGTGGCTGTTGGTGGCCTCACCCGAGTTGGGACCCCTGCTGCGGATGTCCGTTGCTGTGCTGCGATCCCTGGGCCTGCTCCACGATTGTTTGGGCTCTGCCACTCGCAGCGTGATCGTGCCTGCCACCTCTCTGTCTTAACATACTGTTTGTTCTAAAATGTACAGGTCAATCGTTTAGAAGATATCTGATATGTTAATACACACACCTGTCATTTGACTCCGAATGATCCACTAAGAAACCCATTAGATATAATTTGCGCTCCACAAATGGGCAGGAAAAATTGACTTGTATGTGCCGTATAAAAAATCTGTGTATTTTATGAATATAAAGCAAAACAAACAGGCTTCAATAAACCTTAGGATATGACATTATGCTAACAGAATTTCTTCTGTGGCGGTGATAAAGAAAGTTTCTTATACTGAGTACAACTGCTGACAAAAACACTTAGTTAACCCTTGGATGTAAAATTGTGCAAAAGAATGAGCAGCCAAAAACTACAAGCTTGTCGTGCGTGTTACAATGGCGTGTATTTTACGCTAAACAACAATCCGCGAGAAAAAACCATCTGTAATTAAAACATTCGCTTTGCCCTGAATTATGCTTGCAGGAAAAATGTATTTTTTGGCGCGTGGAAATAATAGGTTTCTTTTAGTCACCCAGCAGCAGAAACAACCGTTAGTTTAACCCTGGTGTAAATTGTGCACAAAAAAATTGTAGCACAACCCAAGAAACTACATGCTTTGTAGCATGTTACAATGTCGTGTACCTTTTACGCTACCACAACAAGAGGAAGGAAAACTTGTAAATTAAACCTTGGCTCTCTTGAGTGAATTATGCTCAGAAAAAATGTCCTTTTTGGCGGTGAATTAAACACGGTTTCTTTTAACTCACACCACAGCAAACAGAAACAAGCTTAATTAACCCCTGGATGTAAATTGCGCAAAAGAAATTGAGCAACCAAGAACAACCGACCTTGTGCTACCCGTAGTTACAATGGCTTGTTTTTTACGCTACACAACGAAAGAGAAAACTGATTATTTATGGTGTTGAGCGATTATTATCGACAAAGTTGAAATCGGCACGGTGATTTGTTGATCGGATTTTTTTGATATGCGATTAATTTAGGTTAAAATCCTGTGCATAATCGTTTAATTATCGCCGCCAAATTTTTCGCGCCTTCCTGTGTCATTTAGGCGGCCAGCAAATCAGCTTACAGAATAGAGCAGGGTTGAGATGTGTGTCCGCGACGTTCATGACTTGGGATGTGTATGGTAGCGGAATTGGCTGGAGAAAATCACCTTGACCTCGTTTTACATAGAAAGCAGCCCGCTTCTGTTCCGATGATCAGTGTCTGTCAGAGTCTCAGAGCTGTAGGACGTGCGCTCTGACTCGTGTCCAACAGCTCGCCTCACAAACAGCTCAGCGAAATTATTTCTATTTCTTACAGAGAAACTTATGTTAGCGAGTTGTGATCCCTTACAAGCTTAGTTAGGATCAGAGATTCGAGATTTTTATGTAGTTGGTAGAGAATTTTATAGGAGCATCTACCGCTGTTAAAGTATGGGTGGGAGGCAGGGGGGGGGCGGCGGGGGGGGCGGGGGGGTTCCCGCTGTACCGAACACAGACAGCTCTTTACAGAATACCTGGATATAGATCATCCCAAGACTCTAGCGGCTGACATGAATCGAACCGGCCCTTTACGCCTGTTTTCAGGCGTACCCTGCGCCCCCCTCCAGCCCAATTCCCCCTGTTGGACGCAGCGTTCGGCAACTTTGCGGATCTGCAGGTCGCCGCAATGAAGGGGCGGGCAACAGTGGCGGCGGGCAGTGGGCGATGTGAGGGCCCGCCGGTGTAGGCGTTCCACGTGGCGGGACGCGGCCGCTCGTTACTAGTCCGAGGCATGTACCATCGCGGCTCGGCCAAATCGCACCCGGCGCTCGGCAGCTCCGACAGCAGACCAGGTTTTTTTTTGGGTAGTCTAAATTCCTAGGCAGAGGCGAAGTGGCCAGCAGGATACCGAACATGCGAGGCAAGGGATCGTAGATCGAGACTGGAAGTCTCGATGACTCACTCTCCGAACAAGCAGACTTAGTCAGAAATGCTCCGGCGGCCGCCTGGGGGCGGTGGCGAAGTGCAGCAGCAAGAACGGACATCGCCGAGAAGAACCGATCGAAGATCGCCCGACCAGAAAAGACAATCTCGGCCGCTCCGCTCCCGCCAGCAGGAGTACATGAATAGGAAAAAATCGCCTTTTTCATAACGGCGGGAGGGGGGAAAACAGTGGCAGAAGAGGAGCTGCATGTAAAAAATACACACAATAAAAAAAAAACATCAACTTTTCCAGACTCTAGAACGGCGCAATCATCAACAAATATGATATTGCAAACTTGAACGGAAAGAACAGTAATTCAAAATCTGAAACCTATTCTCACTGTCGGCAGAAGAAAAACCGGCCATAATCAGAATCGGAGCGACAGTGAACCATTAAAAGATATGGGGGAAAAGACATTGACCAATCAAAATCCTCCGGCCGGGAGGGATAATTCGCAAAGAAATACAGTAAAAATGCCCTGTGAAAAAGAGTGATTGGCTTGAGCTAGCGGGGTCCATCGGCTAGCTCAGCCAATCAGAATAGCGCAGCGACCAAAGACCCATTCCTTGCCTAATGGAGAAGTGTTAGGCCAATCAGAATCCAGGGCGGGGGATAATTCAAAATACAGTAAAGAAGACAGAAAAGAGCTTATTGGCTGAGCTAGCGGGGGCTTGCTATCCCAGCAATCAGAGCGAGGTATAAGGCTACTTCTCCCCATTATAGCTCTATGGAGAGCTGGCGCACTCAAAATCCTCCCAGTGTCGCCTCAGCGCGGCCGCGCGCGGCAATGAAGTATTAATCAACAAAATTATTTTCGTATACAGTGTAAAACATTCTCACGATAGGAAGACCAGAAACAATTCTTTAAAAATAAAGCAGTTAAAAACCCGAAAAAAACGCCGGTTCTTCGTCGCCGAGACCGGCCGCTACATAGGGACTTGCCATATGAGAGAATTGCCGGGAAAGACGTAATTCAAATTTGTAAAGCTATTCTCATTGGGTCGGCATACCAGCCAATCTGAATAGGAGCGACAATGTCCCGATTATATGTCCTAGGTGGAGAATTGACACAATCAGATAGGAAGCGACAGTGAGCCCATTCTATATATACACGGAGAAAAATGGACCACATCATATTCAAAGGCGGACAGTTCAAAAATACTTTAAAACCGGGCAGAAAGAGAAACGAAGCTGATTGGTTGAAGCAGGGAACCGCGGGTCGTTCCCAGCTTACGCACATAAGTGGGAGCGCGAGCCTGCTTTTCATACGAGTTTCCTATGGGGAAAGAATAGAAATTTAAAAGAGAGCTTAATTTGGACCATGGGAGGCGAGAGCTGGAAGAGCGACGCTCCTATGGCGTTTTTTCTAATGCTCCAAATCTGGTATAAACTGTACATGGCTGGAAATCAAATCTATAACACTACTGAACAGTTTGTTGCCCGATGTGTAGAGATACAACGATTTCGAATATGTGGCTAACGTAAAAAAAAAAAAAAATGTCCATTAAATCATGTTAATTTCTTTATTCTTCGTCATTTTAGCCAAGGGATGAATCGAAAATAAAGAAAGAAATAAGCATGAGTTTCTTGATTTCAAATTCTGTATTTCGTTTTATAGCCACATATTGTATTCTTTTCCCCGCATGTATGAGGGCACTTACTCGGACGGCGACATCTTCCGGCGCGCGCCCGCAAGCGCCCTGTCCCGCACTGTGCCCCACGCACTGGAGAGGCGCGGCCCGGACTTTTTCCCGCATGTAGTCGAACGCACTACCTCCGGCGGGACAATCTCAGACGCAGCGCCGTACTTCGCCTATTCCCGGCATGCGCCCCTACACGCTGGCGAGGCGCGGAGGACTTTTACATTTGATATGTCCATGAGCTGCGGCCCGTCCCCGACATAATCAGGCGCAGATTCCGTCCGAGAAAACTAGCGGAATTTCGGCAGCCTCGACCCCGTGCGAGATTCATACATGTCGCCCTTAGTTGGTAGACTTTGCACTGCAAATCAGCTTTATATTAACAGGGTTTTCTGTTAAATATTTCATGGAAATTTGGGGCAGCCTGAACTTATATATAGGGTATACACATCTTTGTCTAGTTAAACTGCAGGCTATTTTGTTAGGTGCAAATATAATCCTCTTCTTATTTTATCTGTATCATTTCACCATAGAGTGTTCATTTTACAATTTGCCCCATTCCCGCTTTGTTGACTATGCCACCTTGCCGGTTAAATTAGATTCCAGCAATTTTGTAGTCAGCAACTGGTGGATACCGTGCCAATAATCCTTTCTTATCCGAATGCTTTTATGTACTGTGTTTTTTTACACTTAGTCTGGTCAAGCAGCCTCTTAGGCTCTACAGCCTTTAGTTCATTGATGCACCTCTGCACTTAAATGTGGAATACAGCAATTTGTAGTCACCACAGGTGGAATTGAAAGGTGCCAAAATAAATAACTTTTTTTTTCATTTTCCGTGGTTTTTTACACTTTGGAGCAGTACCGCTTTGTTGATGATAGAGCTACTCATAGTTGCAGTTAAATTTGAAATCGAACTTTTGTAGTCACCACTGGCTTTGATAGTGCCAGAAAAATACCTTTTATTATTAGTATGACATATCAAATACGTGTTTTTTTTTCGACTTGGCGCAGGCAAGCTGTGTTGATGAGCCACCTTATGCAGTTAAATTTGAATCCAAGCAACTTTGTCAGTCACCACAGAGTTGACATTGATAGGTGCCCAAAAAAGTATGTTTATTATCCGTTATACATTTCAGACCAGGTGTTTTTTTCACTATTGGTCAGTTTCCAAGCTTTGTTCATTAGCAGCTACTTTGTAGGTTAAATTTGAATACAGCAATTTTAGTAGTCACCACAGGTGAATTGAGTAGACGGTGCCAAAAAAATTCCCTTTTATTATCCCAGTAGGCTATACATTTCAAGGAGCAGGTGTTTTTTCACTTTTCTGGTCAGTCAAGCTTTGTTCATAGAGCTACTTTATAGTTAAAATTTGAATACAGCAATTTAGTAGTCTCCACAGGTGGATTGATAGGTGCCAAAAAAATCCTTTAATATTATCCTAGTAACATTACAGAAGGTGGTTTTTTTCACATTTTGGTCAGTCAAAGCTGTTGTTCATTAGACGACTGTAGTGTGTTTGAAATTTGAATACAGCAATTTTGTAGTCACACACAGGCTCGTGAATTGATAGTGCCAAAAAATACCTCTTTATATCCCGTTTATACATTTCAGACAGGTGGGTTTTTTTCACTTTTGCGTCAGTAACATGCTTTGGTTCTTAGAAGCTACTTTCGGTAGTTAAAATTTGAATACAGCAATTTAGTAGTAACCACAGGTAGAATTGATAGTTGCCAAAAAAATACCTTATATTATCCCATATGCATTTCAGACAGGTGTTTTTTTTTTTTTCACTATTTGGTCAGTCAAGCTTTGTTGATAGATTAGCTTTGCAGGCTAAATTTGATCAGCAACCTATTGTAGTCACCACAGGTTGATACACCCGTTGTTTCCGCCAGATAGTAAGAAACCCCCGATAGTAAGTACGTAAGCGGTGTCTTGTAGGGACGGGTCCGCCTAATGTAAGACGTAACCCGAAAGTAAGACGTCTTTAGCGCGGTCTGATTCTGATGCACGTATTGCCTGTGCCGCGCGCGAGGAGACGGAGCAGCGGGGAGACCAGGGTAAGTGTTTTTTGGCTAAGCTCGGCCCTATACCTGTCTAAGCCTGGCCCTATACCTGCTAAGCTGGCCATGATACCTGCCGTACAGATGGGCCCTATTACCTGTCTTCAGCTGCCATATACCCTTGCTACAGCGATTATACCTGTTTATTAGCTGCGCAAATATACCTGCCCTATATAAGGAACATACCCCGAAAGTAAGACATACTGGGAGCTTTTTGCGGCGGTTTTCCTAAAAAGAACTGCTAAGAAGCTGTGCTTACTATGGAGGGAAGCACGGCTACGAGCCAAAAAATACCTTTTATATAAGCTATACATTTCAGGATAGTTGATTGTTTTTTCACTTTGGCACAGGAAGCTGTGTTGATAGAGCTCACCTTGCAGTTAATTTTGATTCCAGCAACTTTGTAGTCACCACAGGGTGTACTGATAGGTGCCAAAAATACCTTTTAATTTCAGTATATATTTCAGACAGGTAGTTTTTTTCACTTTTGGTCAGTCAAGGCTTTGTTGATAGTCTACCTTTGCAGTTAAATTTTGAATCCAGCTACTTTGTAGTCACCACAGGTCGATAGGTGCCAAAAATACCTTTAATATCCGTATACTATTTCTAGACAGGGTGTTTTTTTCACTTTTGTGTCAGTCAGCATTTGTTGATAGATCTTACTTTGCAGTTTAAATTTGAATTCCAGCAACTTTGCTAGTCACCACAGGGTTGGACTGAACTGATAGGTGCCAAAAAATACCTTTTAATATCCGTTACATTTCAGACAGGTGTTTTTTTCACCTTTTGGTCATCAAGCTTTCGTAGATAGATCTGACTATTGGTTTAAATTGAATACGCAATTTAGTAGTCAACCACAGTGTGAAGTTGATAGGTGCACCAAAAAAATACCTTTTCTTATCACCCGTATAATTTTCAGACAAGTGTTTTTTTCACTTTTGGTACGTCAAGCCCCCCCCCATTTTTTTTTTGGGAGTGATGATTACTTTGCAGTTAAATTTGAATCCAGCAATTTTGTTTTGATTTGAGGGATTTGAGGAATAGCTGTGATTTGCCGTTCTTTTAATAGGGGACCTTTCCAAAACTCTTGCATACCTTCCTAAAATTTTTATATTTCTGAACATGGGACGCGACAAATTCAGGTGGCAACGCGAAGAGCAAAGGGGGTGTAGGGACATGGAGGTAGAGGGTACGAGAGAGGTGCTCCTTCAAGGACGTATGGCGTACAACCACGCATGCCAGCGGCATGTCAGTTTCAGGGACCGTCAGGCCTGTTCATCGCTGGGTCAGGGGCCCTGTGAATCTTCAGTAACGAACAGCGTCGCCAATCGTGACTTCAGGGTTATGCAACCTGCATCCAGCTGTCTTACCTCCTCGTTCCTCCCATGTCACGACCACAAATGTCGTCACTCAGCATCATCGCATCCCGTCCAACATGAAGCAGCCCAAACTGTCAACTAAGCACCCAACACATGTGGATATTCCATTTTCTGGAGACCTCTTTGTGACAAAATCGCGGTTGGGCGTCAGAAGCATGTTAAAAGTTCAAGTGGAGGCAAAAAAGAGGATGATTCTCTATCTCTGAGTCCATGTTACTGATGCCATCAGAGGAGGAGAAAGAAAGCCGGTCAATCGGCCAAAAATCCCGGCGTGGTCGGCAACGCCTTGCAGTACCTTCTTGCTTGTAGCCCGCAGCTCCTGGATGCAGACATGCAGGGACGACGAAATCACCTGTTGTTGATGTGATGATGATCCAATTGCAGGAGTCACCAACGTGGTCTTTTCAGCGAATTTGCTTGCGCGTGATACGCTTCATCATTGGACCGAGGAGGAAGACGACTGGGGTAGTGTCAGTACCGGGTCCCGCCTCAAAAAGAATTGAAGAGGGCGGTTCGAGAAGTCCGTGACCTGATATGATTACACCAGCCACGGTCAGCGGAACCCAGCTCTCGTTTATCGCCGTCAAATAGGTCCAGATCTCTCAGCCTGGGCCTTTATTTGAGCAAGCCTCTGATTCACCCAGCAGATGTCATATGCCGCCTTGCCGGTAACGCATAAGTAGAAGGCAAGGAGAACTTTAGGTGTTTAAACCACCAACATGTCTAGTCACATGCAGCGAATGCATGAGTTGAACTGAGGCAAAACGTGGCCAAAAAAGGGCGGAGACCGACGCCGGGCCTACCAACCCACTGTCACACCCTCTTTAGAGTCTCCACCCCTCCTCCCTCCTCCGCCACACCAAGCGTTCCTCAGCTGCCCATGTCTATCAGAGTCATGATCAAGGATCCAGCCTACGCTTCAGAGTCCACGCACCGATCGCGCCGAAAGTACCACGCGGCACCCACCAGAGCGACCCATCCTACCCCTTTCTCCTTCCGCCAGTTTGCCGACATGCACGCCGTTTTTACAGCGGCCCGTCTAGCAGCCAAGCCTTCTGGTTTTCCAGGTTTGGGAGCACGCAAGAAACACTTGTAACCCAAACCAGTCCCAAAGCCAAAAGCCTGAATTCGGCATTGCCAGGCTTTTGATTTGGAATGGTTGCCTTTCCATTGGTGGACACAAATGGCCGGTTCAGCCATGTCATGGCCCTTGCCTGCCGCTCTGAAATACCAGATTGCCGAGCAGGAGCATTTCTTTTCCAGAAAAGCCGTCCCTTGCCCTGGAAGTCACGGGTCATATAAAATTTCAAGATCGTTGTCTGCATCTGTGGCAGGGAAGGAAAAAAGGTTCCATATGACCTCCGACACATGGACTAGTCATGCGACGGCCAGAAGGCGCTATATCTCTGTGAAAGCTCTCTGGGGTTGAGCTGGCGTGGATGTCTCTGGCGCCTGCGGTGACGGGGCTCTCATGGCTCGGCTGCACACTCTTCAAAAACGCCCAATCAGGGATGGTGCTGGGTCTTCCCCCAAGGTTCCCTATGGTGGCATTCAAACTGGTCCATAGAATCCAGGCCGTGTTTGAATTTAATCTGTCTTGGAGAAGTCCACACACACGGTTAGAAGCGCCGGTGACGGCTATCCGCAACGGACGACCCCGAGCGCTGGCTGGGTGGACAAGAACCTCCTGTGCCAGGCAAGGTGGTGGTGCTCCGGATAAAGGCGGAAATCTGCTCTGCCCCCGCCCCTTAAGATCGGTAGGCTGGAGGCACATCACTTGCCTGGCACATACATTAAGTCCATGGAACCTTGTTGTCCATAAATCATTAAATTTCTAAAGAGCTTTACCAGGGTCTGGACTTGCCTGCTGAGGAAGGCTCGAAGTCTAAGTTCGCACTTCCGCCACGTTCGCACCCTGCTTCGTCCCGCCCTGGCGAGTCGTGCGCAGCGTATCCAGCTCGGCCTCCTGTAAACAGTCTCATTGTTTGACCTTGGCAACACGCTGGAATGTCCACCCTCCACATGCATCCAGCGATTGTGGCAAAGCAGCGCAATACCATTCGCCAGTAGAGACGTGACCACATGGCCTGACAAGCAGAGGTGCGGCACCCTCGGCGCGGTGTTGCGAGCCACCCCCCGAGAGTGGAGCAGTGAAAGAGCTCCTGCACCATACATTGCCAGTTTTGAAGAAGCCCACCCAAAAAATGGTCAGTGCCGTGACAATGGCCTTGTTCAGCATGAGCATTGTGGTGATCTTAGTTCTGGAACGATCGTTGAGACACTCTGAAACAACAGGTCCCGCAGGCGACGGTAGTGAGGAGGGACAGAGGGACAGATCCGCCGGACACCGGAGCCTTTTCTCTCTGTTAGATCCACGAAGGGCCCAACAGTTTTCTCATTTTATCGGTCTTTCATTAGGTCAGTGGTTCGGGGCAGGGTCCAGGGCTAGGCAAGGCGGCAGCGCATAGAATTCTCAGGGTGCTCATAAGATGCAAGTCGGCTGTGTTGAAGTGTGCCGGAGGAAGCGGGGGAGGAGGAGGGGAGGAGGGATGAGGAGGTATTCCTAGACACCGACATTACCGGTCGTTCCCTGCCTTGGAAAGAGGTTGGCGCGAATTTGAGGCGGAGGAGGAAGATGAGGAAGATCAGTTTGCTATAGTGCCCCCTCGACCCAGAGGCTTGGGAAATCAAGGCTCCATCTCTCACATGAGTGCTTGGGATGCTCCATTTCCTCCAACATGATCCTCGCTAATTTAAGGCAATCAAAATGAACAACAGTGTTACTGGGAGGCCACCCTCCTGGATCCCGCGGTACAAAATAAAACTCGCACATTTCCGTCCCACGCCACCCAATAGAGTAGTAAAATGCAGGAAATTGAGAACCTTACGCTTTGATCTATCGGAGAAATCTGTTGCGTTCTGATTCACGTTCTTCAAATGTCAAGGTGGAAAACATCTCGCGACGTGACAGCCGAGTAGAGTGCAAGCCAGCCGGTGCAGCCGGCTGCAGCAGCAGCAGCAGGCAATGGTCCCGGAAGAAGCCCTAATGGGTGACCTATGGCAATCTTTGATTTACCACCTTACCAACGCATGCAATGCAGGGCACCACATCCATCACACAGAGAACCAGCTTAGATCATGTGCACGGACCTTATGCTGCGTTGACTCAATCACCATCGTTTTTGGGCAGTGTTTCCGGACGACCCAACTTAGACTTCTGGGTATCCATTATGGACGACCAATGGCCCGAGCTCGCTCCGCAACGCCATATAGAGGTGTTGTCCTGCCACATCAGCCAGCCCGGCAGCCGCGTTTATCTGGCGTGGACCTTGCAGCACCAGCTGGAGGAGTCATTACAGACAAACGCACCAGCTTCTTCCACAGATATGTGGATTCGTTTGACTTTCATCAAGATGTTGTTGGCCCCAATTTTGCCTGAGGTCACCTGCATTAGGTTGCCGTTCTACTTCACATTTCCACTTCAAACAGGAACATGGTCCTCTTGAAATCTTTTTTTTAAAAGATCATTTCTCTTACTGCAATTTTTTCTCTCTTTTCCCAACAGTTCATTTTGCTGGTTTTGCCCTTAGTGAGGGTGATTGTTAAAAGACAGCAAGGTTTCATGACCAAAACAGCTATTCCATATACTCCACTTTATCTTTAGAAGGTTTTCGCAATTGTCGTGGTTTTTGAGGTCATGCTGCTGTGAGATAACCAGGCACATAATCATGTCCTTTAAGGAACAGAAATGTGGCTTTTTAAGTGGCATTCTCCCTCACCAATATTTAATAGTGGCTAGAGAAGTCATATTTATAATTTTTGGGGTCAATGTTGCTGGTGGAGATACAGCCAAGTAATCCAATGGTCCTTTGGAATAGACAATGGTGGTGTCCATAAGTGGCATTTCTCACTCACAATTTATAACAGTGGCTCTGATCGAGATGTCATTTTTATATATTTTTTGGGTCATGCTGCTTTGAATTGCAGCATTACTACATGTCATATTCTAAAAAAAATTCAGTTTTAACAGACATTTGTTTCTTCACAATTGTCAAAAAGTGGCTCAGGGTCATCTGTTTTGAATTTTTATCGGGGCAATTTTGCTGTGACTGCTAGCTAATACTACAGAGGCCTATTATAAAAAAAAATGTTGTTTCTAACAGACATTTGTTTTCCACAATTGGTCCCAAAAGTGGCTCAAGGGTCATGACTGTTGGAATTTTTTCGAGGGGCTTTTGCTCGTGAATGCAGCTATACTACTGGTCCTATTATAAAAAAAATGTTACTTCTAACAGACATTTTGTTCTTCACAATGTTCCAAGTGGCTCAAGGGTCATGCTTTGTAAATTTTTGCGGGGGCATTTTGGCTGTGACATGCAGCTATACTATGGTCCCTATTATAAATAAAAATTTGTTTCTAACAGACATTTGTTCTTCACAAATTGTCCAAAGTGGCTAAGGGTCATGTTTGAATTTTTGGGGGGCATTTTGCTGTGACATGCAGCTATTTACTACAGGTTCCTATTATAAAAAAATGTTGTTTCTAACAGACATTTGTTCTTCACAATTGTTCAAGCAGTGGCCTCAAGGGTGGATGGTGCTGTCAGAAACAGGAATAGTGGACACTGTTAATGGAACATATTGCAAAAATGACTTGTTTTTTCAAGATCTTTAAAATAGCTAGCAATCCCTGTATTTGAGACAAACCCATTTAATAAAATTAAAAAAAGAGAAACAAAGACCGATGGTGGGAGTTCATCCTATTTTAAAAATGTTTTTTTTTTTTAGGAATTAAACTACCAAAAAAAAAACTTGCATGTACAAAATAGGCTGCGGTAAAAAAAATTCCTCTGAATTGTGCAACTCATACGGGAGGGGAATAACAAAACTAATGGTGTACCCAGGTCTTGACTGTGTGTACTGAGGAAGGCGGAGGTCTTACCTTCACACTTAGCTTCCGCACTCTGCTTAGCACGACTGTTGCGTTCCCTTGCGCAGCGCCGTCATAAGGGTATTTTAACCTGCGTGTGAATAGATGACAGACGTTGCCCTGGCTCTCACCGCACCCACTGTAAGTCTTGGTCCCTGACTCTGATGGACCTGCCGCCGGGTTAACAGATGGCTCATCGGCAGCACGGGCTCTCATCGTTGAGGGGCAATCAGGAGAGCTTCCAATTTATCAAAAAAATCAGATTTTGTCAAATGGGTGATTTCTCTGTCGAGGTTTAAGTAGTGTCAAAAAAGGGGCCTCCAGGGCCTGGACACAATTTTGCATAATTTGAGGCTTAAAAATTGTTCTGGGGCTGGAATCACTTGGGTGCATCATTGATTCCAGGGGATGTCTGTTCCTACATCACTGAAGAAGGATTTGGAGCACAGCGAAAAATGAACATTGAGATGAGTGGCTGAATCACTTCAGAAGCCAGGGAGGGCAAATGCTTCTCCAACTAAGAAGTGTTTTTGGGATGATTATGACTTAGAGATGGGCGAATTTCTCAAGAAAATTCGTTTCGGTCCACTTCGCCGAATTTTCCGACAAAATTAGTTTCGTCCCCGAATTAGTTTGGCACGTATCACGTGTAAACAAAAAGCAGCTATTTCCAGCTGCACCAGAGCCTGCTAGGGTGTGCTGTAGAACGTCTCCCCACCCACCATGCGCCATTGTGCCATGCTTAAAACTATGCAGGACGGGAGCTTGGTTGGTCTTCGATACAATGTAGTGTTTTTAGTCATGAATACGCAGATGACTGCCGACCGCTCTTAGCAATTCGCTTCACTATAAATTTGCCCCCTGGGCACTTAAGGGGCAAAAACACACGACCAAAAAAATCAAGCCGGGAATGTAAGCGCGCTGATAAAGTAATGCCCAGCGG